>JAKTWX010000341.1:0-17709 GCA_030582275.1 Waltiozyma pijperi
TTTAAAATCTTCCGAATTGTTAGAACTCGAATCGGATTGCCCTTAGAAGCTTGAAGCTATTTCACTTCTTTCCTTGCCATTGCTTGCAGTTGAAGCTACAGGTTACAACTTACAGATTATACAGTGCGCAATATTTGAAATTTGCTTTCAGGCGTTTTTAACATTTCATTTTTAAGTAAGCGCGCATCTTCAGCCGGCGGCTAGCTAAGCAAAATTATAATTTATCAACTTCTATATACATATTTGGAATTTGGAAGGCGAATTCTTTTGATCTTCAATAGTACTACTGCACGTTCACATGACTTCTTCACAACCATCAATGTCACAACCAGCTGTGAATTAGAGTCAAACCATCAAATCACACCAAATACCAGGTCGGAGTATCATTTCCCAAGCACTACAACGGTCAAGATGAGAGTGATTGGCTTAAGGGATATGACGGTTTATGTGGGCCTTGTGTTCACCTTCTGCACAATTAGACATGGCATTCTTGCTTCCTTACGGTTGGCAATTGCCTTGTTATGGTTTTCAAGTTAGCAACTCACAACGATGAATGCTTTATTTTTCAGTCCCCTGCTCCTTTATTAACATTCAACAGTCACGCAACTTCCATTCTCATTGATAGAGAGATTGAAACCTTTCTTCTGGTTAGACTCATATTCGCAAAGAGCTGTTACCGTGGAGTATATCACCGCCCAGTTCTTGAAATACAGCACCAAGGAATTGGACATCAAAACTATTGGATCTATGTTCATATCTGAAGATGTTTCTTATTGGTTTCTTCAATATAGAATCTACACACAGGGAGCTATAAGACTATTCGAAACTTCAAGAAATTACGTTAACGACAAGGAAACGGGAATGAAAGGTCTATGGATTCACTATCCTCCACGTGATTCTGCAGTTGCCCCTGTTACAATCAATGAGAAGATCAAGAATTTTCTTTGGAAGAAAAAGGCTAAGATCACTCCAAGGAGCCCAACTGATGTCATCATGTTTTACGTGCATGGGGGTGGATTTGTAATGGGTTCTCCATGGTTTTACGCCGAATACTTGAACATAAAGCTTACTGCATTAAAGGAACAAGGGTTTAGAAATCCTGCTGTCTTTGTTCCAGATTTTAAGGGAAGAGAGAGGAACTTTCAATCCGATTTGAGCTACTTATCAGGACTATGGGAACAGATCACTGCCAAAGAACCTCAGGCCAAACTTGTATTGGCTGGTGATGGATCAGGAGGGTTACTAGCCATGTCTCTATTATACCATATCGCTTTACCTTATCATAACATCAAGACAATGTCCCCAATGAAGAAGCCATCTTCTGTTCTCTTGATATCTCCATGGACCAAATTCTATTTCAGTCCGGAAGACAAGCCATCCAAAGCTGTGAATGACTGGGTAGACCATGACTTCTTCAACAAATGCAGCGAGGCCTACCTAGGGGCAGATACTTTTAATCTTAACAAATTCAAATGTGACCAGTTATCTTTAAAGGCGAAGATTTCAAGCACACATGGAGATCTGGGTAGAGAGAACCAGGGTGCTTTGCAAAACGAAGTTCATATTGTTGGTGATAATGAAGAAACCAACGAATCCGAACCAAGTGGGGATGTTACTGAATTAAGGAGTACACGAACCCCATCTACCGATCCAACTCCAGGAAATCAATCATTAGAATCACCTCCGACTCCCAAGATAATGTACTTTCCCCAAATTGACGAAATTGATACTTACATGAACCCAGCTTACTGCAGAGACAAGTATGTGTTGAGTCGATCCTTCCCAGAGATTGGTATTCACGTAATCTGGGGTGCAGAGGAATGGTTGAGCGATGAGATATCAAAACTTGCAGATATGTTCAGACAGTTTGGTAAGGTGAAAGCTGATGCCATTCCAAACCAATCTCACGACTTCCCAATATTGACATTACACACAGAAAGAATTGAAGAACTTAGAGAGGATGCTATAATGTATATAACTGGTATTATGAGCAGGATGTTAGTGGCAAATACCAATGATTTCTATGAACCTGGAGGTGTGGTCAAAGTAGACTGGGCAGAGAGCTCAAACTATTAGTTAGAACCTCTCTACCATCAGCCTTCAATTAACTAGAATCTATCATCAGGTTTATCTAGTGATAAAAATATACATTACTCAATGCTATTTTCTTCTGTTTTTTTTCCAGTTTCCAGGAAAATAACTCTCGTTCTCACTTATCCGTAAACGGCTGAGGGTAACAAATGACTGACTTTCCCATTTTCACAGACATTCAGTGAGTCAATAGTCTTGATAAATGTTGCTATTTGAAGCTAATTTCAAACACTTTGAGAGAAACAGAAAAAAATGACTTTTTTTTATTACTTACAATACTGATACAGTAGGATAAGAGCTAATACAAACAAGTCATAAATTAATGAGGGCTTGGCCGAGTGGTTTAAGGCGTTGGATTTAGGCTCCAATATCTTCGGATGCGCGAGTTCGAATCTCGTGGTCCTCAGTATTTTTTTAGTTTTTTCTAACCTCTGACGCGGCACAGTTGGGGTTGGCGTGTTTTTACTGATTTCTTTCAAGATTTCAATTTGAGCGCATGTAACGTATAACCCTTATTTTTGTTGTTAACGAGTTATACCCGATCATAAACTAGATAAGATGGTATGAAACTGTAGTATTGAGATCCGTTTGAAGAAATGAACACTAACACAGCAAAAGCTAAAACTCAGATCTCTTCAAAAGAAGAAACAAGAAGAACAAAGTAACAACACAGGCCAAGGGGCTAAGGATAGAGTCAAACTAACGCCAGCTCAGATCCGTGTTGAAAAGGACTTGAAAGAATTAGATATTCCAAAGACAATCAAGTTCACAAAGATTGATAGCTATAACTTTGAAATCGTAATAAATCCAGATGAAGGTTATTATCAAGGGGGTTATTTCAAGTTCTCCATTCAGATCAACAGTAATTTCCCAATTGAATGCCCTAAGGTGAAATGTTTGAACAAAATCTATCATCCAAATATAGATCTTGATGGAAACATCTGCTTGAACATTCTAAGAGAAGACTGGTCCCCTGTGTTGAATTTGAATGCCATCTTGGTTGGTCTATTATTCTTGTTCTTGGAGCCAAACGCAACAGACCCATTGAACAAACAATCAGCTAACGTGTTGATGAAAGACAAGAGACAGTTCCAAAACTATGTGAGAAACAGTATGAACGGTAACATAATCGATGGAATCAGATATGATGTCGTTATGTATCGCTGATTAGCCTGGTTATAGCAGTGTATAAGCTTATCATATTATTTGGATAGATACTTTTGTTGGCAAGATGCAAATGTAATAGTCGTTACAGCTACACCTGTCTCTGGATAAGGTTGTACGCTGACTGATTCGAAGCATTAACAGTAGATTTGTAGTGTAAAGTGTAAACGTACGGTGGCGCGTGCAGACTTACGCGGGCCGAATAATATCTGCAAGAAAACAATAATTAACAGTCCGCCTAACAAGTTACAACAAGGTCGAAAGGTTCAGCAACAGCGATTGTTAGCCTCCCAGCCACCACACATTTCCACTCGCTTCTCATAACTCGATGTCAAAACAAGTCAATTCCATATGTCTAGAGCTACTTCTCAACCAAACAGTGCCACTTGCAATTGAAACGTCACAGAGAGTAAAGAAACAATCACAGGATATAACAGAACGACTTGAAGAAATAACGATCAAAGACTTGCACAGCGGCGATGTCACCATTCTAAACGAAATCCAGGGAGACGAGCAGGAATTCATAGCCACACTAGAGGAGATCGGATACAACATTGGACTTAAGGCTTCAGAGTTTATCAACTATGAAAACCCAGATTTAGACCTCCTTCAAGATTTCGAATTACTGAACGCCATGAAATTTATCTGTCGTGACGTATGGAAATACCTGTATGGTAAGCAGATAGATAACCTCAGAACCAACCACAAGGGGACTTTCGTGTTGATTGACAATCTATTCAAACCATTCAAGAATTTCAGCTCTTTGAACGGCGACGAAGAAACGCTGAGAATGTCAAAGCTGTACACTTGGTTGCCATCCGGTATTATCAAAGGGGCCCTCAAAAGCTTTGACGTCGATGCTGTTGTTTCTCCCGAGATCTCTGGGTTTCCTAAGGTTTCATTCAACATAAAAACTGGAGTCAACGCATGAGATACAATACATGTATGTCTAATTTATTATAGTACAAATCTATAAAGCTCTAATTCAGCAGTTAGATGTCACTGTCTTCTCTTTTGAGGATGGATGACAAGTCAGTGAGTGTGTCTTCCTTTCTCAAACTTGTAGCAATGGAGCCCGATCTAAGCAATCTTTCCCTTTTTTTCAATTCTGCAGCCTTCTTCTCCAAGGCAGCGGCTCTTTGTGCCAATTCTCTAGCCGATCTCTCCTCCAATTCTTGCAGTCTCTGTTGTCTGGAGAGAATCTCTTCGTGCTTCAAGACATATGGGACAGTCTCACTGATGACTCTGAGCTTGTTTCTGCTTGGGTCCGGAGAGTAGGTCAGCTTTGGTGAGTTCTTGATGTTGGAGATGATGTGCTGGTTGTCGTCTCTGATGGCTCTGGAGATTTCCTTTATTGGCGAGGACTCAGCTGCATCTCTGTTGAATTGGCTGATGCTATTGAGTTTTGGGGTGCTCAACTCTTCTGTCTTGATCTGTGGTTCGCTGGCGGACTCCTCCAGCGTCAAAGCAGCCAGGTTGGATAAGGACGGGTTCACATCGTCGTTGGAATTCTTCTTTTTCTTGTCCTCTTCGGTGACAGAGCTTAGCTTGTCAGATCTGTAGTTCTCGTATAGGAAGTTTGTCGTCAAGTCCTTGAAGTCCTGCAAGTGGGAGCCAAAGAGAACGTTCTTCAGTCTTAGGAAGTCGGACGCGTCGTCAATCACAATGTCACCCCATGGGTAGCTTCTGACGTACTTGAGCTCGCCGTCGATGGTCTTCTTCTCCTTGGACGAGATGACAGCGAAAGGCTGAAGCTTCTGCAACATGATGTTCTCTTCTATCGTGTCGTCGTCGTCTTCTTCTTCGTCGTAGTTGAACTCGAAAACAGGAACGCTGTACTTCTCGATATCGGCGATGATGTTCTTCTTGAAGGCGGCAAGCTCGGAGGCAGTGAACGAGTCAGCCTTACCAATGACCGGCAAGACATTGACGAACTTGGACAGTCTCTTCATACACTCGACGTCGATTTCTCTCAACCCGTGGCCCGTAGCCTCAATGAAGTACAAGCAGACGTGGACTCTTGTGTCCTCGAACTTGGGGTTTCTTCTGATTCTGGTTTCCTCAGCGAGCACGTGGTCGAATTGCTGTCTCAGGTAGTTGGTGATCTCTTCGAAACACACTTCATTGTCCAAGTTCTCACCAAACCCAGGCGTGTCAAGCACACTTAGAAGAATCTTGGAGTCGTCTTCGTCGGATATCTCGATAGAGCTGGAGGTGATGGCCATGGTCTGGTCCTCGAGGTTCTTGTTGAAAGGGGTGAACTCCCTATGGTCGTAGTTGTTGTTTGCGTCGCCCAAGTACGACAAGACCTTTGGCTCGTCGATGGTCTTACCTCTTGGTTGGAACTTATGGGCCAACAGACTGGCGTCAAGCACAGAGTTGACAAACGTAGTCTTACCGGTACCAGAAGGCCCAGTCACCATGATCGTGTATTTGATACCACGCTTAGCTTCGGTCTTGTATCTGAGGAATGATTGGGACATCTTTTGCGGTTTCCTATAATTGTTGGCTGCTTCAAGAGAGAATGGGATGGTATGGAATAAGGTTCAGAAGTTGAATGGGAAAGAGTGGATGCTGGAAAGTTACTAGAGATTCGGCAAGGTCCAATTTGTGTCAAGAATTCCCTTGACTTTTGAGACGCGTAATTTGTATGGATGGGTCTTCAGCAAGGTTCAGGTCCAACAACTTGAATTAAATTCCTGCCCAGTCGCATGTCGCATGTCAAAATCAAAATCTGTGAAAGTGAGCGGGCACGTGACCGGGACTCAGGAGTGAAACCTGCTGTGAAGTTCTGAACTGGGGCGTATAAATTGGATAAAACTACACGATTTGAACAATGCTGTCACAGGAACATTAACATAACATTCATATACAAGCAACCTTCATTCATGATTTCTATATAAACAGCTTAGAACATTAAGATTGGCTTGGCGTCTCTTTGGTCGGAGCCCTTGTGAACGTAGAATTCGATACTGTCGTCGTCAGTCAACTTCAAAACCTTCTTGAATCTTTCACCAATGGCGGTCAACTTGGACTTGGAGGTTGTCTTGGTCCAGAGAGAGACTCTGTAGGCGAACTTTCTGTTGTTTAAGACAATCCCGTTGACTTCATCTTCGTCGTCTTGGATAGTTTCACCAATGACACTCATCAAACCTCTCAACCATAACTCATTGATATCGACATTGTTCTTGGACTTGAATTCAAAACTCCATCTACCACCTTCACTGTTGCGGATATCTTCCCATTCTGGTTTTATGTCATCTCTGAATAAATGGTAGTCACCCTTCAAAGGCAATTCACTTGGGGCTGGGACGGAGTTGAAAATACCCCAGAATTCTTCGACAGAGGAGAAAGAGATGATTGGCTTCAACAAGTCACTCCAGGCTTCCTTACCGTTGGATGGCTTGGTGTACCACAAGGTCCACTTGGAGTTCAATGGGTGCTTTAATTCGGCTTCTGGAAGCGGTTGTTCAGCAGATTGTTGTGGTTGTTGTGGTTGTTCTTCTAAGGTCAAGTCCTTGGTTGCTTGGTTTAATTCTTCAGACATTGTGCGGGTGTGTGTTGGGTTGGGGGATACGGGGAATTGGCGATTAATCGACTGAGGTGGCAAGACACTGAAGCTGTCTGTTGTCCTTGTAGTCGCAGTGGCGGCTGATATTTTTGTGACTTTTTTTGTTTTTGTTGATTTTCACCAAAAAAATTTTCAGCACAAAAACTGCGAAACCGACAGGCTACAGCTAATCGCGAAACCACGTATCCAGCTAATACTAGCTTAGAGTTCAAGCCTCTGATCTCTGGTCAAGCAAGGATAGAGACCATATCACTCTATCTGGGAATGACTGTCTTGGTTGTATTTTCCATCTTGGTGTTTCAAATTGATTTGTAGCGTCATAGATGTTTCAGATCGAAGCTATCTTACAAGTTAGTAGAATCGTTCAGTCAAAAACGTGGCACGTGACCAGAATTTAACCCCATGATATGCTGGACCACTTATACTGTACTGCTGTAGACCGTAGGCAACTAATTAGACAGTAACTACTCAAGAGTCTCCTTACTCATCTCTCGGTACCATATAAACTATATTTATAGGAAATATCGAGGTAAATTCTTCAGTATTGACCCATGAATACCAACTCACTCCCAGTCACATGCGAACTACTTGATAGTTGATACGTATCTCATTGACAAGGCCTCATAGGACGATGATTCAACTAGTATGAAGACCCCCAGATCTTTGATTTGTGAAACACTACACATTTGATCCAAGGATAACAGGCATCAACCACTGCAGGCCAAAAAAGAAAAAGGCAAATATGTCAAAATCAAATGAATAAATATGGATGAACGTTTTTTTAAATATAAATAAAAGAGAACCAGTAGACGTAGTCATGAGGTCCAGCACCTGGATACTGTGAAATTCGTGCATCACTTGGTGTGATTATCAGCTAATTCCCTGACATCTGGCACCTGGCTTTTCCTCTCCCCCCAGAATATAAAATACAGCAAAATTGAACAAGATTAAGTGTGTGGAATCAAATAGCTTATTCCTTGGCTTCCTTAGCGTATTGGTCAACATCCTTGTGGGTTTGTTGTGGGTTTCTGGATAATCTTAAAGAACCATCGTAAGCCAACTTCTTGTAGGTGAAGTAGGTAGCGGAGACACAGGCGACACCCATGGCGACGAATAATGGGGTTAATTCGACTGGGATGTTGAAACCGGATTGTTTCTTCTGTGATAAGAGAGATATGTTAGTATTTGACTGTACTTGTAGTAGCTTGCTTGTAGTCGATTCCAGAATTGCCAGATTTGTAGATCTCACTAGTCCAGATCGCCATCAATTCAGGAACCGCACAGCAGTGGAAAACAGGAGGAAACGTACAGCAGCGTTGAATAAAGCTTGGGAGGCTCTCATTGTGGAATAGATTGGTGACAAAGAGTGAGACTGTTTGTTATTGGCTCGTTGGGCGGGTACTTGTTATTTACTATACTGTTTCCTTTAAGTATTTTTTGCCTTGCAAAATTATAATCGTTCCATTTCCGCGCGATGGCTGACAAGTTCGCGACCTGTTTTTCGTCGTCGATTTTTGGATTTTTTTGTTTGTTTTTGGTTGGCTGGCGCGGATCGCGTAAATATTTCCTAATTGGGACATTAATTCATATATAAACAAGTTACGTCTACTTACAGTTATAGAACCATCAAGGCGTCCTTAATCAACTCGTAGCTGAACCAACTGACAGCCATCGATGGAACAACCTTCAAGAGGTTTGCGTTCAAGCCTTTGTACATTCCCAGGAACCCTTCCTTTCTGTACATCTGCAAGAGGGCGTCACTGACTGATTTATAGTGGAACCCCAATTCGTTCCCTCCCATATTGATGACTTGGAATCTTCTTCTCAAGATGTCTAGCGGGTACATCAATGTCTGGCCAACACCACCGGAGACAGCACCCAACGCTAGCTTAGTGAACGGCGAAGAGTCTGGGAACAGTTCTTTCAACTGCTCGTACACAGAGAAGTTAATGGCGACATATGGCGCAACACCCAAAGTAGTCGGCCATATCCCTCTGTACAGCCCAACAATCCCACCTTCTGTTTTGTAGATCTTGACCAGGAGCGTGATGAAACCAGGCGGGGATTCAAGATTTACTGGTGTTGCGGCGGAGTGAGCCATGGCTTGTTTGGCCCTCATGAGATTCGCCGTTTGAATTGATAGTCTGGTTCGCACCAAGTCCATTGGATAGGTTGTCAACACAGAAGTAGCACCACAAACAGCACCAGCGACAAGTCTCTTATAGTTCTCCAACTCCTTTTGACCCGGCTCCATCCAGTTTAGTTTGATTTTCTGATATACGTAAAATTGCACGGCACTGTATGGAAACACACGCAGACAGTTCAAGCCATTCCCACGGAACATCCCTTTGATACCTTCATCTTTGTACATTTTGGCGATGGTGGGAAACACGCCTTGATAATTGGCATTACCTGCTCCTTGAAGTTGAAACAAGATCTTGGCTCTTTCGAACGGAGAGACAACTGTACGTGATATGCTACCTGCTAGACCGCCTGCTATGAATGAGGACACGAGATCTTTCTTCAGGAAGTTCACCGTTGCTTCGTAATTTGAATACGTAGGTTGTGGTGGAGTGGTAGTGTTGAGAATTTCTGAAGACATTATTCTAGATTAAGATCTCTTAATGTGCCGACAAATATTGGTAATTGAGAGGGTTAAATGAATATTGATGATTGCTAATTGAGTTTGAAATTGGATCAGTAGTCCATGATATTCACTTTCCAAGTAGTCATAGGGACATGTTTAGATCAGTAAAGTACGGGGTAAACACAATTATTTTGAAGATATCAGGAAATCTGTTTTTTTTTTCATGCACGTCCACCGTTCGGCTTGATAACGGCGATCGGCTGGTCACGTGCCAGTACAATACGTGGTTTACAATTATAGCTCAAAGTTCAAAAAGATTAAATTTGATATAGCACAATAAACGGTTTAATATATAAACATTTTCCTTTCCTCGCAGTCGTTACAACTTTCTGGCAAACGTCACAGAAAGCTTGAAAGAGCCGTAGTCGTAGTTGTTCAAGGTGGAAATAGCAGCATTGGTAGCTTCGGAGTCGACAAATTGAACAACAGCTTCAACTGTTTCACCTTCAGTTCTCTTGATCCCAGCTCTGGAGACTGCGCTAACAGCACCGAAAAGCTCTTTCAAGTCGTCGTCCGATGTAGCTGCGGTCAAGTTCTTGACGTAAACAGCGTCGCTTGGCTCTTCACTTGGCTCGAACCCATCCACAAAGTTGTCCATGTCGACGTCTTCGTTAGCTGCTTGGGCTGGGACATATGCCGAGGAGGAAGGAACCTGTTGGCCTGGGGCGGAGTTGTGTCTCCCTTCTCTGACGTCGATTGTACGGTCGTCGACGACGGTTTGGTTGAGCTTTTCAACGGCAGAAACAACGCCTTCGTGGTTTCTGAAAGAGACAACACCGTACCCTCTGGAGTTCCCTCTGTCGTCCAACTTGACATCGGCGTGAGACACATCACCGACCTCCTTGAAGATGTCTTTGAGTCTTTGCCAGTTGACGCTGAATGGAAGGTTGCCAACAAAGACCTCGTAGATTGGGCCCTCACGTCTTGGTGGGCCTCTTTCGTCTCTTCTTGGTGGGTATCTGTCCCTGTCGCCGCGGTCAAATCTGTCTCTACCAGAGTCTCTGAAGCCGCCACGGTCATATCTATCTCTGCCGCGGTCCCTGCTGTCACGCTCGTATCTGTCTCTTGGAGGACCATCGAATCTGGATCCTTGAGTTGGTGGAGGGTTATCTTGTCTGACAAAGATTTCACGGCCCATCAAATCGGTGTGGTCGAACTTGGCAATGGCGTCGTTGACTTCTTCTTTGGAGGAGAACTCGACAGTACCCATACCTCTGTGTCTACCATTCTGGGTGACAATATCGGCACGGATAACGTTACCAATACCAGCGAAATGGTTCTTTAAAGTCATGGAGTCACATTCGTAAGGGACACCACCAACAAAGATACTATTCCCGTAGTTTCTGTTGGACTTGCTGGTCCCGTAAGAGGAGTCTCTAGGACCTCTTGAGTCTCTGTAGTCCCTGGAGTCTCTGAAGTTACGTCTGTCCGGTTGTCTGTCTCTGTAGCTGTAGTTGTCAGATCTTCTGCTTGGAGATCTCTCTCTTTGGTAGTCACGGTTTTCTTCGCTACGATCGGCGGAGTCCTGCAATGAGATGGATGTCTTGTTAGTACCGTGTGTTCTATTTGAAATCGAGTAGATCTGGTTAGCCTGGTGAGTTCGTTAAAAAGGAAGAAAAAAAAACTGAATCATTTCTGTGAACAAAATCTATTTGAAAATTATCTTTCTATCCTTGGCTCTCCTAATGAGTTGCAAAACATACGTATCGACTCTCACGAGGTCCTTCATTGTATGACATCTTTGGGAATTGTGATATTGAATAAGAAGCAGCAGGAAAACCAAGTTACAGTGGGTGGATTAAAATCAGCTAGTTGTCTGCATATAAAAGATTATTCATTTCATAACAATTAAACCTTTCACGCGGCCTACGAGAAGATGAAAAAACCGAGCAAGCTACTTCCGAGGGCGGCATCGAAAGTCAGGTGACCCGCCGCTCTAATGCCCGTTTATATATATTATATATTATATCTCCGTACGTCATCATCATGATGTGTGTTTATTGGATATTTCAACTACTTACCAGGGAACGGAAGAACCAGTCTTCTGTCAACCTCGGTTTCTTTGCCTTCCTCCTCTTCACCTTCGAACTTCAGACGACACTTACGGTCTCTTTTAGTTCCGATGACTTCAGCTGGATAGAAAGTTGTCGTTTCTGGATATCTTGCGAGAACAATGGACCCACTGGGATAATTGTCCAACAGTTCCACTTCGTGCCCCGTAGGTATCAATATTATGTCCTTCCAAGTGGCTTTGAACGTCTTACCTGGGTTGTTATTCTCATCAGGTTCTGGATCACGGACCTCAAATCTGTGAAATTGGTTAAAAAGTTAGTATTTCTTTTGCAATTATCAAAAACTGTTCCAAAATCGAAATGTAACATACTTTGTCCCATCCCCTAGAACTTTTATAACTTCACACTGGATCCACTCTTCTTCAGCACCCCTCTGACGAAGCTTGAAAGCGACATCTGAACCGATCCTAACGGTGTCAGACACATTATAAGGGCTCTCCCAGAAGCTTCTCCCCAGTTTCTGCTTAGGTTCTTGACTCTTCTTCTTCAGCTCAGCGGCGATGATAGCCGTTAGTGTTTCAATGCTTTCATCTAGTACCCTCCTGCTTCTGTCCACGTTATCTCTGTGCTTTGTTAGTTGTTCTAACTTCTCGTCTAGTTGTGATTCTGTCAAAGAGGAGAAGTCTGCAGCGTTGAAGGTCTTGCTCTTATCGAATTCAAGCTCCTCGTTGTAATTGAAAATATCCTGCAGGGAGGAAATAACAATGTCCCATTGGCCTTCCATTTTAAGAGTTCTGAGTTTCAGATAGCTTGTTCTTGTTGAAAATTCACCAACTTACAACTCACAAACAGTTAATAACGACACGCGTATAAGATAAACATTCAATTCGAATCAAACTTACAGCTTACATGGCCCGTGCCCGGATCTCGAGAGTTCGCGAACATATTCCGGGAAATTTTCGAATTGGCCGACAGAAAAAAAAGTGAAAAGTTGGTGATACGGGTTATATAGACTGATTTGATTGTTGATCTGAATAACCTGTCTTCTCTTAAAAACTCTTTGTTGCCAGTTAGTTTAACCAATCACAATATGAGTTTCTTATCAGCTGGTAGACTATTGAATGCCTCCAAGTCCTTGTCTGCCCTCACCCTTCACGGGCTAAGGAGCCAAACAACCCCAAAGCTCAACTTTCAAGCCATCCAAGTTCGTACTGCTACCAAGAAGGTTGCTGGTTCCAGAACCAACATGAGAGACTCTGCTGGTCGTCGTTTGGGTGCCAAAGTTGCTGAAAACGAACCAGTTAAGACCGGTCAGATTCTTTACAGACAGCGTGGTACCAAGTTCTACCCAGGTGAAAACGCCGGTATTGGTAAAGATCATACCATCTTTGCCTTAGAGCCAGGTTACGTTCGTTTCTACATGGATCCTTTCCACCCAGAGAGAAAGTTCATTGGTGTCGCCTTGGCCCCAGAACTAAGACTGCCAACCCCTCACTTCTCCCCAAGAGTCAGAAGACTTGGGTATGAAGAGATCCTTGATGAAAAGAAGGCTGCTTTCGAGGAAAACAACTTGGCCCGTAAGCACCATTTATTAAGACCAACCATCGAAAAGCAATTGGAACAAAGACAGCTCCAAAGAGAATCCGTCCTCACTTCGTACTCGGAACAAATTGCCAAGTTGGCCTCTGATTTAAACGAAGATGAAGTTCTCCTCGCTGCCGAACGTTTATTGTTCATCAAGACTCACATCCAAAACGGTACCAAGCTCTCAGAATCCCAAGCCATTGCTACCTTCACATACTTCCAAAACTTACGCTTAGAAGTTCAAAGAGAACAAACCACCCAAGAAGAAGCCACCAAATTAAGAGCCGAATACTCCCAATTAGCATTGAAGGTCGACTCTTTGATATCATTCGACAACCAATACAAGCTTATAAGCTTCATCACCGAAGAGCAAAGATTACAAAAAGTTGCCGAATTAGACTCCAAGTTAAAGACATTGTTCGCAGACATAAACAAGAAGACAAAGAACGAAATCAAATCCTTGATCTTCGAAAATAACTTAATCAACTCCACCGAGAGAAAGAGATTGATATCAAAGTACTTGAAATCTGTCCTTCCAGAACCAACTGGTTTGACTTCTCCAACTGAAAAGAAGGCTTCTATCTCCAAGCGTTGGAACTATGAAAAGAACAAGGTTGAAGTTGTCGCCAGATCCAAGGAAGCTTTCCCATTCAAATAGAAGCTCCTGTTCATGTTTGATACAAGAAAAATATAAATACACGTGTACATATAATCTTTACGAATAAATCTTTAAAATTAGAAAAGTATATTCTGCTTCCATGTCGCCATTTCCGGTCGCTGAACTCTCAAGTCACATGACCTACCGTAATTTTCAGCCACCCTCGAAACTGACAAACGAAAACTTCCAAGCATGTTCCTAATTTGGAACAAGAAAATTTGAAAACGGCTCATTTTTGGCTGCATTAGGAAACTTTCGTGGAGCTAGGGTTACCGAATTCGGTTGATTCAAAACATTACTAGACGCTGGAAGCTGCAAGTAACGTATTTTTTTCTTTCAACGAACGCCGGGTGTTTGCAGGCAGTGCAGCTATATCACCGATGACCGTCGTTTGTTTATTTAAAATTGTTCATCTTGTTTACTTTGATCCAAGAAACACTCACATCACCTACTGAACGTCTTTCTGATTTCATACACTATCTGACACACTCTTTTCACACATCACAGAAAGCACCTCCCCGGATATGAAAAGACTATTCTCAGGAGGACCCTTAAGTCCAAAGATCAACAAATCAGAAGCGAGATCGAGATCCAGTTCCAACTCATCCTTACCACCAGCCCCAGCCCATCTGAGCCCATCGGCCAACGAAGGCATCAGCCCTGAAATTTCTCCTATAATAACATTGCTTAGTGCTCAGACTCATCGTCGTTACAATGAGGGTATCTTCATGATCATCCAATCCCTTGATTCAGAAGGTAACTCGATTCCTAATTTGAAATGGAGAGAAGTCTACGGGATCTTGATAGGGACGCAGCTGGCCATTTGGAATATTGAAGAGTTGGAGAAGTACCAGAATGACACAGAAGCCTTATTAAACGCCAGCTCCAAACCAGATTACTTGAATTTCTCAGACGCTTCCTTCAGACACGCTGATACCTTGGAGGGGAATAACTCTTTGAAGAACGTGATCATCGTCTCGACGACTTTCAAGAACCAATATTTACTTCAATTCAACGACTTGGAAGACTACCACCGCTGGAACTCAGCCTTCAGATTGTCCACTTTTGAATACACGTCTTTGCAGGAGTCGTACACCGGTTCTTTACTCTCTTCAAGAGGGTCCAAGTTGTCAGACATCAGAACCATCTTGGCGGAAACCAAGTTCGACTACGAGGATTGGGTCAGTGTTAGATTTGGTGCTGGTGCCAAGTGGAAGAGATGCTTTGCTGTGATTGAACAGCCAACTAAGAAGCCAAAGAAAGGTTTGGTTCCAAAGGGTATGGTCACTTTCTACAAAGACGAGAAGAAGAACAAGAAGATGGCCATGGCTGTGATCAAAGATGCCGGGTCCGCGTACGCCTTGTATCCTAACTCTGTGAAGATGATCGATCACAGTACGATGATCAAGTTGGAAGGTAACGTCAGTTTTGACTTGGCCAAGAACGCCCTACAAAAGGAATCCACCGTCTATTTCATGCCTGAGCAACACAGTGCTGTCCCTGGCTACGACACGTTGATCAGATTCTTGATCCCACTGCTAAACACCTTTGCCCTATACGGCAGACCAAAGAGATTGAACGCCAACAAAGCGGAGAAGAACTCGTTGCTTTTCGGTTTACCTGTGTTGCCTCATGTGCATTATCTTGAGATCGACGATATGATCTTGTTGTCCAACAACTCCTCGTCCAGTCAATGGTCCGCTTCTGAGTGGAGAGACAGAATCAAGGAGATCTTGGCCAGAAAGGTGGTGTCCGGGTACACGGGTACCGGGTCCAGTCATGGCCTCATTGGCGCATTGAACTCTCCTGTGATTAGTTCCTCTGAGTTTTTCGACAATTCTAAAAGACCTGGCTCTCCGATGTCTCCAGCTTTGGCTGCCAATGGCTTCAGATCTCAGGAAAGCTCTTTGAAAGCCAGCTCATCCAATGAGAACCTCCAACAGGTGTCTCCTGGTAAGTCCAGAAACTCTGCCATCACTCAGATTTATGAGGATTATTCCACTTTTGCTGCTAAGTCGGTGACCTCTGACCCATTTATCGATGAAAGACCAAAGAAGTCCACTGCTCCACCTCAATATCAGCAACCAGAGGAGCCAGTCAGGCATCCAGTGATGGGACTCGATAACAAAAACAGTTCCAAGTATTCAATTCCTGAGATTCAAATCAACTCTCCAGCTGAAGATTCTGCCAACAAACAGAAAACATTACCAGCGGACGACGAAGATGACGAATTCTTCTCAGACGACGAGATCTTGAACAACAAGTTGACGGCTTTATCCATGAGCAAGAACAATTCCAACGGACCTGCCGCTGATGTCTTCAACCCAGGGTATGGTGCTAGTCCAATGGTGGGACAAGATTCGCCAAGCCGCAACACTTCGCCAATAAAGCAAGGTGGAGCTGCAGCTTACACTAGTGGTAGAATCAACCAAGTTGGTGGACCATCTCAGCACCAGCAACCTCAGCCACAGCCACAACCACAGGCCCCAATCGGTGCGGTTAGACAGAACCCACAGCCATACCAAATTCAGGACCAAAGTAGAAGTTATGAAACCCTACAACAAATACAAAGATCGCAGCACCAACAACAGCTTCCATCGCCGCCGCCACAGCAACATTTTGATCAAAGGAAGCCACCAATGACCGATGTGGGACAATCTCCAAATATGATGAGACAGCCTCAACCTCCACAACATCAGCAACAAAGTCCTGTTAAAGTTGGCGGGCCAGTTGCGGGCCAACAACAGTATTACCAAGGGCAACCAATTCCTCCACAACATCAACAACAGCAACAGCAGAGGGGCTACCCACCACAACAGCCTCAATTCCAGAATCAAGGCCAGCAACAGCAACAATTCCGTCCTCAACAATCTCAATTGCACCACGCTGCTAAAAGTTCGCCATATATGCCTAACTTGGCCCAACAAGGAAACCCAAGCCCTAACCCTAACGCGTATCAGCAAATACCAGTACCACAGCAGCAGATGCAACAAAGACCACCACAACATATGCAACAACAGCAATACCCAGGCCAACAGTCGCAACCAAGATTACCACCACATCAAGCTCAAGATCAAGGTCAGCAGTACAACAGACCTCCACCACAGCAACAACAGTACTCTTACGGCCCAGGTCCTCAGGGTGGCCAAGGTGGTCAGTATCAGCAACAAAGACCAATGCAGCCTCAATACCCATCCCAACAATCAATTCAATCTCAAACGTCACAGTATTCCCAACAACAGCCACCGCCACAACAGCAATACATGAATAGAAGACCATCTGGTCCTGGTCAAGCTCAAGGGCAGCAACAGCAACAGCAGTTACATCAGCAGCATCAAAGCAATCCTTATGCTCAGGGAAACCCATATCAGCGTTGATCATCTTTTGTTCTATAAAGACATTATTTTTTCGATTCGATTCTTTGTTTTGGTATTAAGATATTCATGACAGTGTTTGCATTAATGTATTATAAACTTTATAAAAAGGATCTTCTTCGTAGTATGATATCCAACTAGAATTAAAAGAACAGTGGTACATGTGATAGTTGTCATAGATCTCTTCCATTCCGACTGCCTTATTTTTGGCAAAGTAGCAATTCCTGGACTCTCATACCAGAACCCTGTGCATAATTGATAGATGGAGATTGGTCCTGGATTCATCGTTCTCCATCAAATTAATGTTTTACAGATTTATTCCTTCACGTTTGCGCATTCCGCTAAAATACTGCAGCATGATGCAGGAAAATGCGTATGATTGCATTGCTCAAATCTCAAAAACGTCCGCAATTTTGAAATTAACTTCGAACCTACAGCCTACAACAACCAAACCTCAACAGAGCCTAGGCTACTAAAATCTCTTCCAAAAAGACAATTCATGACACAAACAACAGGCAGTCTATATAATTCAAAAAAATCTGTCTGACCTTGTAATTACAATTTCAAAATTAGTATATCAAACATTAATGAAATCGTACTCAAAGAAA
>JAKTWX010000341.1:17729-51282 GCA_030582275.1 Waltiozyma pijperi
TCAAGGTCAGCAGTACAACAGACCTCCACCACAGCAACAACAGTACTCTTACGGCCCAGGTCCTCAGGGTGGCCAAGGTGGTCAGTATCAGCAACAAAGACCAATGCAGCCTCAATACCCATCCCAACAATCAATTCAATCTCAAACGTCACAGTATTCCCAACAACAGCCACCGCCACAACAGCAATACATGAATAGAAGACCATCAGGTCCTGGTCAAGCTCAAGGACAACAACAGCAACAGCAGTTACATCAGCAGCATCAAAGCAATCCTTATGCTCAGGGAAACCCATATCAGCGTTGATCATCTTTTGTTCTATAAAGACATTATGTTTTCGATTCGATTCTTTGTTTTGGTATTAAGATATTCATGACAGAACTTGCATTAATGTATTATAAATTTTATAAAAAGGATCTTCCGACTGCCTCATTTTTGGCAAAGTAGCAATTCCTGGACTCTCATACCAGTACCCTGTGCAGAATTGATAGATGGAGATGGTCCTGGATTCATCGTTCTCCATCAAATTAATGTTTTACAGATTTATTCCTTCACGTTTGCGCATTCCGCTAAAATACTGCAGCATGATGCAGGAAAATGCGTATGATTGCATTGCTCAAATCTCAAAAACGTCCGCAATTTTGAAATTAACTTCGAACCTACGGCCTACAACAATCAAACCTCAACAGAGCCTAGGCTACTAAAATCTATTCCAAAAAGACAATTCATGACACAAACAACAGGCAGTCTATATAATTCAAAAAAATCTGTCTGACCTTGTAATTACAATTTCAAAATTAGTATATCAAACATTAATGAAATCGTACTCAAAGAAAGTTCAAATGTCAATCTTACCCAATAACAAGCCATCATCACCAAAGTTCCGAAACCTCAACGACTCAGAAAGAAGAGAGGGCTCAGACATAGCGATGTTCTTATGTACGATGGATGCATCCAGCTCAAGATCGGGATATAGAAGATCCCAACCGAGCGAGGCAGCGGGTGGGCCTTAATGTTGTTTGTGTCAAAGTCTCTGTTGGAAGTAGAAGTTAGTAGTATTGGTAGTAGCAGCGGCACCTGATGAGATCTCCATCAAATTAGTCATAAATGTTTCATTGTCTATCATTATCTAATAAGCCGGCCCATAGTTCCCTAACTTAAGTACACGTCCTCGTTCTTGTAGTTATCAAGAACAATTCTGTAAATAAAGGATGGGGCAAACCCACCGATGTTGGTGATGTAAATGTCGATATGCTCAGGAGGAATGTAATCAAACAATGGATTTGTGACATCGGTGTTATGGAAAAGTTCGGACTCTGAGAACTTGATAACCTTACCGGAGTTACCGATTTCAATCAAGTTTTCAACATCAAACGGATAGGTTGGAGAAAGTTTGTATAGACCAGCGACGGTGAAGACTGGGGTCTTGTACTCTTTGGCACACTCACAGACAGCGGCAACCCCGGCTGTGGAGACAGTACCACCGTTAGCAAAGACAGATCTGGCACCAACAATCACCTTACCGACACGAGACATGACAGCAAACACGTGAGAGTCAGGAATCAAAACTGTGTCAATCTTGGCTTTGGTCAGTTCCTTGACAAAACTATGGGCCTTCTCTGTGCCGTTTGGATAGTTCTCTGTGACTAGGACTGTGAATTTTCTCTTTTGCTTAGCAGCCTTTAAAAGAAACTTGAGAACTGTCTGAGAGTCTGGAGTTGGCGTTAGGAGAATTTCGTTGTCGTGAATCAAATCAATCGCCATGGATTCAATACCTTCGTCAATGGATGAGATCTCATCAATAAGATCCTTGATCCCTTGAATGATGGCAGACTTTAAATCGTGATATCTGGCTTTGGACTGTGGTTCTTGTTCTGACTTTTCAGCAGTGATGGATAAAAGAGAAAACATAGAGGAGATCATAGGACCATTGTTAGAGTCTGTTGTGTTCTGAGTCTGTTGGTTATTGTTGTTGTTATCTTCGTGGGCTTCATCTCTGATCAATGCAAGGACTCTTCTAATAACATTACCACATGAAAATTCACGTGGTTGGGCGCTCTCCAAGCGCTTCCCTAGTAGCCGTATTTGAACTATAAGTTGATCAATGTGTGTCCATCTGGTAGCAGCGACAAACTTCATCAAAAGCTGACATGTTTCAAGGGCTACTTGGTAGGAACCTGATATTTGACGACGCTTAAGCTTTCTAATAGTAATGGCAAATGTTAGTAGCTGTGTTGGATGGCCAATTGAGTCGACATTTCCACTTACTCCACGAAAGAATCTGTTTGGAAGTTGATATCCTTTGCTTGGGATGACATTTCAAAGCTGAATTTGATGATAAAGAAGGTTCAATGGGAAGAAAGTTAAGTAAATTTTGTTATATTTACATTCCTTTCCCTACCCATTAAAAAATTTTAACGCTGCAAGTGACAAACAATTTGGCCGCCGACGAAGAATCTGCGTGCGATGGGTTTTCGAAAAATTAGGGCCACGCCTAGATCAACAAGCGGGTAACCTCCTCTTTCTGGAACGTGATCTTCATTCAGGGTTAATTTCGGGCAAGCATGCGAAATTCTCGCGCAGTTTTTTTTTCAGCGGCAGTACGTTCAAAGGTCCAAGAAATAAGCTGTTGGATTTCGAAAAATTCCAGTTAATTGTAATTCATTTGAGTTTGAATTTAATAAGAGATCAGACTAATTTGAGATCTAAGACACTCACAAACATGTTCAGAAGAGCCTTTTCCAACTCTGCCAAGAGTCTACAGAAACCATTGTACACCACTCCTTCAAAATGGCTGGATTTACCACCTCAACAGATTCTTGATCTTTACAAAGAAAGATCTGTTAAGATGCTTGGTAAGAACAAGTACGATGAAGACGAGTTGAAAGCTCTTTTGAAAACTTCAAGTCTCACCGGTATCAGTGGGTACGAAATCACCAGACTTTACACTAAGGGTGAAGTTGGTGCCTTCGAATTGTCCAACGCAAACTACGAAGATAACTACAACCCAGAAAAGTTCCAATACGACGAGTACCCAGAAAACGCACAACAGATCATCAGAGACCACAGAGATCAAAGAGAATACAACAGAATCGCTGCTTATGAAATGCCTCACTTGGCCAAGTACAGACAGGAATACAAGCCAGCTACCAACTCCCCTTTGAAATTCAAGTTCATCAACTACCTTGGTGAGTCCGAATTCAAGGCCAACCACAAGGTCTCGCTTTTGGTCAAATTGAGTGACTTGGGTCTCAACGAAAAGCAACAGCACAAGTTCAAGGTTTTGAGTGGAACCAGATACAACTACGACACCGATGAAATCAAGATCTCTTTGAACAAGCACAACTCTTCTACTGCCAACGCCAAGGAGCTATCTGTCATTTTTCAAAACCTCCTAAGGGAATCCAAGGACCTCACTGACGACTTCAGCGATATCCCGTTAGACAAGCGTTTCTTCAACAAGCAGAAGTCCAATGAACACAACAAGAAGCTGGCCAGATACAACTTGAAGTTCCCAGAAGAATGGAAGAAGCCAGAAAATGCACCAAAGAAGGTCAAGACGGTCTTGGATTTAGTTGAGGAAAATGAAAGCAGCAAATAAGCTGATTCCGGTATGTATATATAATAGCAATGTAAATAAAACAAATTCTCTCTGTTATAAGGAGTTGTAAGACAGCTATAGAGTTTCCAATTTCTGGTGCGGGCAACATCACGCGTTACAAATTCAAATCAACAAAGCTGAAGGAGGGAGGGAGGGGACAATGGCAAATGGACCTTGATACTTGGAAATATCCACCAAAGCAATTCAATTGGAAAAATACATATACAATGAGTGACGAAGACTTTATGATGAGTGACGCTGAGTCCTTTGATTTTGAGTTTGAAGACGAAGAAGACGATGATCCGCTAGGAAATGGCGGTAACACGGATCTGGAAGACGATGATGAAGGCGATGATGAGGACGCCCCTGAGCTAGATATCTCTGGTGTTAGTGGGTCTGTCTCCCAGGAGTATGATGGCGAAGGAAGTGAAGATGGCCATCTGTCCAGTAATGATGATAACGACGATGCCAATGGGGATGCTGAGTCGCTATATTACAAGGCTAAGGACTTGAAGCAAAGAAAGCTTGAAAAGGCCCTTCCTGTTCTCGATAAGATCATAGAAATCCCAGGATCTTCTGACTCTGAAGCTGAAGAGTTCAAGTTCAAATCTATCAAACAATCGTTGAAGATCCTCTACAAGTTGGGCTGTTACGATGATTTTGGGGTGAAGTTCAACCAGATGTTCACTTCTGTCAATCTTCCTTTGCTAAACAAGGCGTATGTGGAGCAGAGCTTCACCAAGATGGTGGACGGCTACTTTGGCTTGCCTAAAGAGATCCAGTTGGGTGTTATTTCGAAGTTGATTGTTCAATATAAATCCAATGAAAGGTTGAAGCTTAAGCTCTTGATCAAGAAGTTCACGATTCTTACAGCTATGTCCAGATTTGATGAGATCTTGAACGGCTTGAATGAAGTATATGAAGGGTTCAATGCCTCTGACTCCGCTGAGCTCAACAAACTGGTCAACCTGTTGGAGTTTTACGCCATTGAGCTCCAGGTTTATCTCAAGATGAACAACCTTCCGAAGTTGAAAGAGGTGTATTCGAAGACGCAATCGATCACACACGTTGTTCCCCACAGTAAGATCACAGCAATAATCAAGGAGGCGAGTGGTTTGATATATTTGAACGATGAGAACTACGACCTGGCGTCTTCTGAGTTCTTTGAATCCTTTAAGAACTACGATGAGGTGGGTGACAATGTTAAAAGAGTACGGATCTTGAAGTACTTGATTGTGAGTTCTATCCTGAACACAAATAAGATCAACAAGCTTGAGAGTCAAGAAATTCAGTTCTTTCTCAAAAACCAGGATGTCGCTAGATATTTGAACTTGTTAAAGTTCTTCAACAGCTTGAACCTAACAAAGTTTGAACAACAATACGCCATAGTTTTGGAACAGGAAGAGGAACTAGCAGAAGTGGACCGAATCCTATTGGAGAACTTGAAAAAGATATTCAAAAGTTTCCAATTGGAATTCCTCATTCACTACATCAAACCATTCAAAAGACTCAGCTTGAGAAAAATTTCACAGATATTGAAGATCGACGTCGATGAGATCGAATCTATCCTTATTGGCTTGAAGTTCAACGACCAATTGCCAAACATCACATTAGACCTCATTGATGGTGTTGTGTTCAATGAGTATTAGATACGTGTTTACGGAAACGATAATCGTTTAACATGATTGATTGATTGATGTAGTCAAGACTCAACAACGGTCAACTACAGGCTCTATCTGGTCACGTGGACGCCCTTGCCGCGCATGAATGGCGAACGGCGAACGCATGAATTTCAAGATCCAAAGAACCATCTGTTTGCCGCCCAGCGGTTAATAAGTAACAAAAGAACCACATGTTAAACGGCGTCTCTCTTTCTTTAAATTGGAGAGTTCTGAGTACTTATTTGTGACCATAAACATCAATTGAGTACTGTGATTTCATCAATTGCCATTTAGATTGCCAAGGGACTTCGCATAGCTGTGGGATCAAAGACAGAAGTGCTACAATTCACTAATAATTCCAGCTGAAAACGTGAGAGATTCTTTACCATAGACCGAATTAGAGTTACAATCCAGACACCACTCTGATCTCGAGACCCACATATCATCAAAAATGTCAGCAAATCATC
This sequence comes from Waltiozyma pijperi, assembly GCA_030582275.1. Lineage (NCBI taxonomy): Eukaryota > Fungi > Ascomycota > Saccharomycetes > Phaffomycetales > Wickerhamomycetaceae > Waltiozyma > Waltiozyma pijperi. Next base: position 23,457 of record JAKTWX010000341.1, read on the forward strand.
CCACTGACGGCAGTGCTGTTGACAATAAATCGTAAGTTCATCCAACCCTCTTGATCTACCTTAAAGGTCTCTGTACTAACTCTGGTAATATAATCATAGAATTCAAAGCAAAACTATCAATCCACACTTGTTCAAGCTCAAGATCTTGGAATATCTCAAGAACAACAACTATGAAGACCTCATTTTGTACGTTGATTCCATCTCCAATTTCACTAACAAGTATGAGTTGCTTGAAGTTAAGAACCTGATTGTTCACTTGGCGGTCCAAGTCTCGCCATTCAAGTTGATATCAAAGTTACTATCAGAAGAAAACAGGCTCAACTTGGATATTAACTACCAGGACGTCAATGGGAATACGCCTTTACACTTGGCTGTGCTTAACAATAGACTGGATGTTGTTCAATTGTTACTTAGAGACGAAAGAGTCAATGATACTTTGTTGAATAACGATCTAAAGCAACCGATTGGTTTGGCGTCAGACAACAGAATGATGGAGCTTCTCCAATTTGAAAGATCTAAATATGTGGAGAAAATCGCTAGTGAGTTCAGAAGAGCTTTCACGGAACATGACTTTGCTAAGCTTGATGAGATACTTTCGTTCCAGAGAAACTATGAACTCTTGGATATCAACGGCACTGATCCAGAGACAGGCGATACCGTTCTTCATGAGTTCATCAGAACCAATGATATTGGGATGGTCAGGTGGATTCTCAGCCATGGCGGTGATCCTTTCAAGAGAGACAGAAGAGGAAAACTACCAATAGACTTGGTCGCTAAGAATAATGATACCTTGAGAGGCATAATCCTAGAATCCTCAAAGGAACAAAGCGTCATTGACCAGAACAACGGGAAGATAGCAGGTATTCAAGCACCAACCAATCAAGGGTATTTGAAGAAATGGACAAATTTCGCCACCGGGTACAAGTTACGTTGGTTTGTCTTGGACTCTGATGGTATCTTGACATATTACAAGTCTCAGGACGATACCAACAACGCCTGCAGGGGTTCACTTAACATGAAGTATGCCATTTTGCATTTGGACTCGTCTGAAAAGCTCAAGTTTGAGATTCTAGGGAAGGGTGGTGTTAGTTTCCATTTGATGGGAAACCATCCGGTTGAGACTAATAGATGGGTTTGGTGCTTACAAGGAGCTATCAGATACGCAAAGGACAAAGAAAGAGAGGCCAGAAGATCTATCGTTGAAATCAAGAAGACTGCATTTGAAGAAGAAACCATGAGTGCCTCTGCCAAGATCGATCAGATGAGAACCCACAGCGTCAGCATGGAACAATCTGAATGCCAACGACCTCTTCAGGACTACAGTGCCGCCGCCAACAATAACAGTGACAGTAAAAATTCTGATGCTTCCAACGAAGAATCCCACACGCCAAAGGCCGACTACTACGATTCAGATGATGAAGAGGATGATGAAGAGAGTGAGCAAGACTTTGCTGAAACCATTGGTGCTTCTTCAGGTCCTTACTCTAAGGAAATCTCTGTCTTGAAGTCCAGCTTTCCGGTCCAGTTGCTGACTTTGAAAGAAATATTGAACAACATCAAGACAAACCCACAGCCTGAGTTGCTACACGATATTATTGAAATGTCGATAAAGTCCGTGGACACCTTGTCTAATGAATTCACCGGTTACACTCAATTAATTAACAAGAGAGACGAGAAGCTTATCCGAATCATTAGAAAGCAAAGAGGTGTCAATGAGCTTTGGATCAACTCCATCAAGCAGTTGGAGAATGAATTGGTCGCTAAGACTACTGAGTTGGAGACATTTGAGACCGAAAGAAAGAAAATCAGGAAGGTTTTGTCTAGAAGATTCAATCCGGAATCTTCAGGTATTGATTCCAAACTCAGCGACGCCGATGATCCATCTGAAGCTCTGGGCGAATCAGTTGCTTCGCTAAATCCAAACACCTCCAATATCATCCAACAGGACGAAGAGTTGTCTAAGATTTTCAGTGAAGATGTGGACTCTGATGATGAGTTCTTTGACGCTGACGACTTCTCTGATGACGAAAATGAAGAAGCTGATGATACTGTTACACTAGAGTCCGAAGCTGAACTCCCACTAGAACCCACCGATTCTGCTACCGAGGTTGTTACGTCTACCATTTCTGTGCCTGAAGACCAGTTCAAGAACCCACTCCAAAAGAAGAAGAATGAGTTGCTCTCTGGAGAAGGTTCGTTCCTTGGTTATGAGGATCCATTAAGAACTGAACTCCCAGTGAAGGATGACGACAGACCTAAAGTTGGTCTATGGGGTATTCTTAAGTCCATGATTGGTAAGGACATCACTAAGATTGCCCTTCCGGTCGCATTCAATGAACCAACATCGATGTTACAAAGATTGGCTGAAGATTTGGAATACAGTGTGCTGTTGGACAAGGCTGCTACTTTTGAGGATTCCACGCTCAGATTGCTATACATTGCCACGTTTGCCTCTTCTCCGTACGCTTCCACTGTTGACAGAGTTGCTAAGCCATTCAACCCATTGTTGGGGGAGACTTTTGAGTACAGTAGACCTGATTTGGGATTCAGATATCTCTCAGAACAAGTCAGCCACCATCCTCCAATCTCTGCCATGTTAACTGAGTCGGTCAAGTGGGATTACTACGGTGAAACTTTCGTTAAGTCAGCATTCACAGGGCGCTCCTTTGATGTCCAACCTTTGGGTCTATGTTATGTCCACTTGAGACCTGATCACAGTCAGACCGAAGAAATATACACTTGGAAGAAGATCTCTACATCTGTTGTGGGTATTATGCTCGGTAACCCAACCATTGATAACTATGGTGAGTTGGTGATCGTGAATAACCAAACTGGTGATGAAGCACATCTTACCTTCAAGGCAAGAGGTTGGAGAGCCTCTTCGGCATATGAAATGTCGGGGTATATCCAAGATAAGGACGGTGTTAAGAAGTGGGCAATTGGTGGCCACTGGAACTCTAAGATCTATGGTAAGAAGATTGTGGGGAACAACGATACAATTGGTCCTTTATCTGCTGGTGTCTCAGGTAACGATACCTCAATTGCTGAGGATGGTTCCAAGTTTATAATCTGGCAAAGCTATTCGCGTCCAAATGTTCCATTCCATTTGACTAACTATGCCTTAACCTTGAATGATCTACCTGGGTCCTTGGAGCGATATTTGGCAGACTCTGACTCCAGATTAAGACCAGACCAAAGGGCCATGGAAAACGGGCAGTATGAAAGTGCTGATGAGCTCAAGAGATCAGTTGAAGAAAAGCAGAGAGCTTCCAGAAAAGATAGAGAGGCCCAAGGAATTGAATACCAACCACGTTTCTTTGAGAAAGTGTTACATCCGCTATCCAACGAATATTACTGGAAATACAAAGGTGACTACTGGAATAAAAGAAGCTCTAAGAACTTGCCTAACGCAGATATCTTCTAGACAATGTTGTTTAGCTTATAATTGCACATTTATATAAACAATATTATGATGTTTCTTATTTGGAGCCATACTTCTTCTTACCAATGTCTAAAGGAACATAACGGTACTTCATCATATGTTGAATTTGTCTTCTCATAGTTAAGATGAACAAAAGAATGAAGTACATCAACAATATTGGCCAGAAGACTGGGACATCGGTCAATTCTGTTAAAGTCAATAACAAAGATAAAGTAGTAGCGACAGTTGAGCGGTACCAGAATTTGAACTCCGGTAATCTTCTAATGAATGGTCTGAATTCTTCTGTGGTATCATCTTCACCAGCTTCAAGTGACTCCTTGTTCAATTCTTGTTCAAGAGATGGATCAAATTTAGGTTGAAGGAAAGCAAGGAATAGATTCAAGAGGTAGATACCTAAACCATAACAAATGATGTACCAAGCTTGGGTGGAAAGGATTCTGACCATAAATATGACTAGAAGAACACCAAAGGCAATCCATCTCTCTTTGACATAAGGCGTAGATTGGTCTAGGTACTTTTGGTAGGTGTTTTGGATGTTGTTGATCCTTTGGAGAACAGGGTTTTCATTGATAGGGATATCGTCCATTGTGGAAAGGTCTTATGGGGCAAAAAAAAAAGATGCTGGAAGCTTGTGATATGATTTGACACAATATTGGAGACCCAATTGACAACAGTGCTTCAAACTTCAAAGGTGTAGGTTCTTGTAAGTGGTAACTCGTATAGACACGTAGGACATGGAGCAGATCTTGACTTTGGTGATTTTGCACGCTACAGCCGCCAGAAAGCTCGATTTCTGGTGTTCCCAAAACGGAAAGTTTGTCTAAATGTCCTAAAGAGGAAATTTACACACGATGCAAATCTGGTGTACACAGAATTAAAAATAAAAAAAGTAATAATAAATTCCGATATGGCTGACATATTTGTGGATCAGAAATATATTGAAAATATTATACAAATAATTGTAAGAACGGTACACAGATCTTCAAGAGAATTCCCCACAAGCTGATTTTCCACCAGGTAATGCTAGTCAAGACTGTCCTCAAATCAACCCTTAGAAGAATGTCCACCACCTCCACAACAACCACAACCACATCTTCAATCTTCCAACCCAACATCAGAAGCCTCATCAAAGATCTTGACCAGATCTCGCCAAGATTTGAAATCGCAGAGGACCACATCAACATCCTAACCGATCCAAAGGAGTTCTATCAGACACTCAAGGACAAGATCAGCGCGGCAAAGAAGAGGGTTTTCATCTCGTCGCTATACATTGGCAAGAACCAGGATGAGCTAGTCGACTGCATTTCAGATGCTTTGAAGAAAGAGCCAAAGCTTAAGGTGTACATCCTAACAGATGCTCTAAGAGGAACCAGAGAGGCGCCTTCAAAGTCGTCAGCATCGCTATTGGCGCAGTTGATGCAGCAGCATGGGAGCCAGGTTGATATCAGAATGTACCACACTCCGCATCTCAACGGTTTCAACAAGGCCATTGTTCCTAAGAGATTCAACGAAGGGTTCGGCTTGCAGCATATGAAGATCTACGGGTTTGACGATGAGCTCATATTGTCAGGTGCCAATCTCTCATCAGACTACTTCACAGACCGTCAAGACAGATACTTCCATTTCTCTTCCAAGAGCATATCCGACTATTACTTCAACATTCAAAACGTGATCTCCTCTTTGAGCTACAAGATTGATCATTCCGCAGATGAGTCCAAGTTCAGCATGTACTGGCCAGTCTCCAACCCAGCCCCAGAGCCACAGACCGATTACTACGCATACCTTGATAAGTCCAACGAACTCTTGACGAATCTTTTCAAAGTTTCGCCAGAGCAATCCCCAATCAAGGACGGCTGCACATATGTGTACCCAGTGTCGCAATTCACGCCTTTGATGAAGGAGGACCAGTCCACAGAGAAGAAAGGTGTGTTCAAGCTTCTAGATTACATCACGGATCCAAGCATGAAATGGGTCTTCACTGCAGGGTACTTCAACATGCTTCCTGAGATCAAGCAAAGACTCTTGAGCTCGCCTTCGACGGGGAAGGTCATCACCGCGTCTCCTTTTGCCAATGGGTTCTACTTGTCAAGTGGTATTTCTGGCTGTTTGCCTGATGCCTATCTGCACTTGTCCAGAAAGTTCTTGGGTGATGTCCACTTTTCAGGGAAACAAGATGATATCATTTTGAACGAATGGAAGAAAGGTGTGGTCAACACAGAGGGTGGCTGGTCTTACCACGCCAAGGGCTTGTGGGTTAACGCTCCTAACGAAGACGCCCCTTCTGTTACTATAATCGGCTCTTCAAACTACACAAGAAGAGCATACAATTTTGATTTGGAGTCGAACGCCATTGTTGTGACAAGCAATCCATTGCTAAAGAGCAAATTGAAGGCCGAAGTTGATAATCTTTTGAAGAACACCACGGAGGTCTCTTTGAAGGACTTTGAAGCCGAAGATAGACGTGTTTCCATGTTCGTTAGAATTGCCACCAAGATTCTAGGTGGCCGTCTTTAAGATGTTGCACGAATAGGTGGTCTGGTATTTGGTATTTGGAGTTTGGAGTTTGGAGTTTTGTATTAGAGCTGACAGTTTTAACTATATCATCATAAAGGTCATAGAAAATAGTGTAAAATACAACATGTATATATGTAAATAAAGTTCAATAGAAGACTTAAAGGTAGCTGCTCGCCATTTGGCCAGGTCACTATAGTGCCGGTGGCTTATTGGAGCTGAAGGTAAATGCTCTAGGATCCAAAGGAGTGCCATCAGGGCCAATGTTGTTCTCTAATAGTCTGCCCTTGAAGTACTCCAATCTCGCAGCATCGAAGGTGATTCCCTTATCGTTCATTATTTCTAGGATCTTGGACTTTGACTGTTCATCTAACCCCTTTCTGTTATCGTCATTGTTGTTTGATTGAAGATTGAATGTACTGGATGAAAGACCTGATTCAATATCGTTTTGGAAATAGTTGTTTGGTAGGAAGTTGTAACCATCCAATGTGATATTCTGACGATTCCAAAGCTCTCTGAACTTGCTTGCTTTTAAAGATGTGTCTTCGGTTAGTATCATTTCATGTTGGATCTGTGGTATCAAGAGTTAAATATTGTGAGAACTTACTCCATTTATCTCTGAGATGAAATAGAAGAATTGCTGTTACTACTATCAGTATCAAGATGTAAAAGTGGAATGATAATAGCAGCATTTAAATGTGTGTGATTGATTGATCAGATTGAAAGTATGTTAGATCTTAAAAAAGTATGATGATCCGTTGAACACTTGTATGTAATTAGTTTCTGGCCTTTGAAACACTATTACCTATTTACTGTATCTTCTCCTTTGCGATTTTGATTTTCTGTCACGTGAAAATTCAAGGTGCGGAGTACAAATCATGATCGGCGGCTTCCCAGATCAACTGCAAATCTGAGACTAAGCTGTTCTTTTGGAAATTCATGAAATGTATAGTTTAGTGGTACAAATATTCAAATATTTATTAAAAGAAAATGACTACTCCCAGTACAAGGTTAACAGTGAAAAGTAAATAAACCGGTGGAAGGTCCAGAGGAATCTTTTGGTGACGTCAACCTCCTCCCAAATTAATTAACTGTCCCCGGCTGCGGAACACCGAATTAGGATTTTTGGGTGTGACGCGTACCAAATGAATTGATCCAGTAGTGTTGGATTGACAAAGGTTTAGAAAGAAAGTTGGGCTTGTATCAGTGATATATCGTCCTGAATGTATGAGATGTCCTTAATTAAAGGACTCGTGATTAATAAATATAGCTAGCGGCTAGCTAGTAGTACAGCTAATTAATTGCTTTGGATCAACTACAGCGTACAGCGCGCTGCTCGACGTACTAGGCCTGAAACCCGCCGCGCGCCTTTTCGGAGGTCGGAGGAAACTCGGAAACGAGCAGCTGTGTGAAATATTATTTTTTTCAACGCAAATATCGAGTTTATTATCTTAAAAATCTTAAGGTGTTTAACCCGAACCATTCCTTTCGAAGAGCCCTGGATTCCTTGAACTAGCTCGAATCTCGATATAAACTACTTGCCCAGCAGCTCCCAGCCAAGCTAATCACGCACCATATTGCACTCTTGAATCACCTTCACTGAGTCCGCTCGCTATACCAAATACACCCAGAAACTCACAAACACATATCAACACAATGGAAATCACAGAAGAAATAGACTATGAGGCTCTTCCAGCTACCGCTACAATGCAGGCCCAACTTCTCGCCGGTGCCTTTGCCGGTATAATGGAGCACTCGGTCATGTATCCAATCGATGCTATCAAGACTCGTATGCAAGCCTTCAGCACAGGGAAGACCATGTATTCCGGTGTCATCAGCACTATCACAAAGATCTCGTCACAAGAAGGGTCCATGGCTCTGTTTAAGGGTATCAACTCCATGATTCTAGGGGCTGGGCCTGCCCACGCGGTGTATTTCGCCACTTACGAGTTCGTTAAGAGAGAAATCATGGAAGAAGATGAGATTAGTCCGTTAAAGTCGGCCTTAAGTGGTGCTTCTGCCACCATTGCTGCTGATGCATTGATGAATCCGTTCGATACCATAAAACAAAGACTCCAATTGGGCGGGGAGTCCAAGACAATGTGGCATACCGCTAAGAAGATGTATCTGAAGGAAGGTTTCACCACTTTCTACGCTTCATACCCAACCACAATTTCCATGAACATACCTTTTGCCGCTTTGAACTTTGCCATCTACGAAACATCCACAAAGCTTCTCAATCCTAACAACAACTACGATCCAATAATCCACTGCCTGTGTGGTGGTTTGTCAGGTGCCATCGGTGCCGCCGTCACAAATCCATTGGATTGTGTTAAGACGCTATTACAAGTGAGAGGGGAATCGTCAAACGAACAGATTAAAAAATCCAATACTTTCTGGAAGGCGTCCAAGACTATCTATCAAATGTATGGCTATAAGGGGTTCCTTAGAGGTATGAAGCCAAGAGTCATTGCTAATGTTCCAGCCACCGCTATCTCTTGGACATCGTATGAAATGGCTAAGCACTTCTTGATAGATTAAACCACGAGTTAGAGTTTGTTTTTTTTTTTTTGAAGGAAGGGAGTTTGGGATGGTTTTTCTTTGTCTTTTTGTAAATAAACGCATTTGTAAATAAACTCTTCTTTCTTTCTTGAAGCAACGCGTAGGTAGATTAGCTTGGTGGTCTCACTGAGTTAATGCATTATTCAAAGCTAAGATCCTTGCTGTTCTTGCTAATTCCCTAGGATTTTTCGCCAGCTTCTGAGAGACAAATGAGAACAAGACACAACTGAACAAAAAGCCTAAGAGATTGAAGAACTGTGAGTTGGTTAGTAATTTGTACAGCTTTGCATTAACAGGTAATTAGCAACATTGTCAAGGAACACTTACCGCTTTTCTTGAATATTTCTTCTCCTCTTCTTCTGTTCTGAATGAAGAAAAGATGCGACGGATACTGGAAAGCATGGTTTGAGAATCGGGAGACTTCTTGGAATGTGTTGACAGTTGACTCTTGATTCTTCTGGAATCGGTCCTGGATCAGGGAATATTCTGTTGTTATAACTGAACTTCTTGACGTCTACATGACGACGTTCTAGCCGTTAATAATTGATCTTATATTTTGAATTTCTCCGATAAACCCAGTAACGCAGCGGTCCGCGGACTCCGGGTATAATATAAGGATATAAATATTGTTTTAATTTAACATGATAAAATTAAATCACTTCTACGCGTCAATAATTAGCTGTAGTGAAATTATAATAGGAAAAACTAATTATATTTGGCAGCTAATTAATATTAATAATATTATATTGATGATCTATTATAAATTATATTACAGCTTAATTAAAATAATCAAATAATTGCTAAAAAATAATATCTGCATATGATCGAATTATGAATTACTTATTATGGAATAATTATAAATTATTATACATAATTTATTCAAAATATATATATATATTAATTAAAAATATTGTTTAAGTTTGTGGAGCTTCTTTAATTAATATTCATATTATACTTACGTCTTAATAACACTTAGAAGGTTTGCCTACTGGCGCCAGATATACTAGGTCTGTGAGCAGAGAAATTAAGGACAAATATAAAGACATTATAATGATCTCTGCAAATCGATCTAAAGACCTATAATATTAATCCTTCCAATGTTCATAGCATTGGAGTTCATCAACTGTTCCTTCCCAAAGAGATCGTCACCAATAATAACAAACTTGGAGCCATCATCATGATCGCGGTTGTGGTAAACTGCGATTGCACTGGCGTATCCTGATTTCCCATTTGTGGTGCATCTGATTGAAAAGGAATCATCTAACACGACTTCGTTATCATTGTCTTCTGAGTGTATTTCATCCAAAGGAACATGATAGACACATCTACCTGATGAGATTGTCAAGAATTGATCCGATACGAAGATTTTCTCTCCGAATTTGACAAGACTGTTCTCAGGAATATCACGTAAGTGCACCTTTCTGAACAGTTCAAAACCAACTTGGCCTTCACTGTCGTTGGTAAGTTTCATAATGATGATCGAACCTGATAGCTTTGCAATTGTGCCAGAGGAACCATGGGAGCTTATGAGAATGTAAGTTTCGTTGAAGTATTTGTAGTGTTCGATGTATTTGGAAGCAAACAGGCTCGACTCTGCGGAGGGGACTCTTTGGGTCCTTGATGAGATTTGGCCCTTTCTAACGAAGTTGGACTTATAGTCAATTACCCCTGAAAGAGCAAACTGTTGATCAGCATCCTTAGTTGAGTCGTAAGTGAAGACAGAGACCAGACCAAGAGACTCAGCACCGATGAGAACAAGACTTGGACGACTTGGGGTTTCAATCACTGATAAAGCTGATCCAAAATGCTCAAAACCAGCTTCACCTGAGCTTGAAGATCTGACTTTGAGTTCCCTTGGGATGTAAATTTGAGAAGCAACCAAAAATTCCAATTTGACCTTGTCGATGCTATCATTCAACGCATAATAGGCAAACCTCTCACCTGAAAGAACCATTACTGTCCCACGCTCTGTAGCGGAACCCTCTGAAGAAGACCCTCTTTCCGAATATGTAAAGTATGGTAACCCAATAACCAAATCTTCGTATCCAGTGGCAGGGTTATGAATTGTGGAGAAGCTAACAGACTGCAAAATATTCCCAGAGTGACCGAATTTCGACGAGTCTCCATCTGATTCTATGGTTAAAAGCAATTGAGTTTGATGGAATACTTGAATGAACTGTCCTGGTGTGGTAGAGACAGTCAACAAGAGAGAAAGACTTCCAAAAGGCGAATACTCCTGTAAATTTACCCCAAACTTTGAAGCATGCTGGAAAGAATCCTTAACCATAACTTTCTTCATTTGATCAACCCCATCAGATAGCACCATTTGAAGCGAGTCTTTCGTCTTTTTTTTCTTCTTCGATTGTGACAAGATGTCAGAGAGTGGAAGCAGGTAGACAGATCCTTTATAATTGTCTTCTCCAACAGCTGAGACAGCTAAAACCTCGTTACCACCAATTCCGAAATCCCCAACCAATAAGTTGCCACCGAATTGAGAATGCGGGACTAACGGCGACACATCAACAGAACTCCTTTGATCTTTACCTTCAGAAGGCCTGATAGCAACACAGTTACCATGCTCACATGGTTCAAATTCCGTATCAGTTGGATTTATATTTTGATTCTTCAGAATTGCCCCGCAGAGCTTACCATCATCAGGTCCATTCTCAAACCAATGTTGGAGTCTACCTAGACATCTAATCGTACTGTACTGCCAGTCCTCAACGCCACCCTCGTAGTAATTCCTCCAATTGTCCACAAACCACGGGGATTTCAAGGAGTACAAGACTTCGAATTCTTCAAGCACAGCAATCTCAGATCGTATGGCAAGCTTTCCTCTTTGAAGACAATAGAACACGCTGTAATAACTGGTGTCCTCATAGCCCATAATCTTGAATATATCAACCAGAAGGTTCAAGTCTGGATATTCCCAATGATCAGTGAAGTATTTCAAAGAGTCTGCGTTGAACTTAAGGCCATTTCCCAGCAGATCACCCAGCATTATGAAATCACCTGCAACGTCGATATAGCGATGAGCTGCTTCTTCATCTCCAGTGAACTCCAACTGCGATATCACTCGAAGAAGCCCTTCGTCCATCCCCAGGGAATGCCACGTGGAGTCTGACACTTGGTGCGTGAACACCCCATATAGGAAAGCCTTGAGCTTCAGTTTCTCCGGGTCACTGACTGATGTGCTAGTAGTGTCCGTGATGTTTCGGTAGTAATCCACAGCAACACGAAGGAAGTCCGGCCAATGGATCTCTTCACTGAGCTCTGGATTGCCACAGGTGTAAAATGCATCTGGTAGAAACGAGCCCGATATGAGAAATGGCAAGTACTCTTCAGACTGGATATCTTTGGGAAGTTCATGATGCACCAGTGAGACTAAATAGCTGTGAAGAGCAACCCCAGCTGTTTCAGTGACGATCACCTGTAGAAACAGGCATAGTAAAGTTGATGCGAGATTCATTGGTAGTTCAAAGCGTTGGCACCGTATAGGAATTATCTCTAGAAGCCATACGGAGACATGTGTCTATCATAATATCAGTCTTAAACAGTTTCTAAACGGGTTAGATGTGTACAATAAAAGATTATGACTTGCGGCCATCGCCTGCCGGAATCTCAGCTCAGCTATATGCTGACTAAAAAACCACCATAAACCACCTAAATAGGAAAGTAAGTTGCTGACTGAAGGATCATGCTTCAAATTAACTTTTCTAGTTTATATCGACTAGCTCTCTCAGTCAAAAGGATATTTTTGAATAAGAGCACAGATCAATTCATAAACAAGTGGCTCTTCGTAATCAATCGCCATTCGGTCTCATCAAGTACTTCTTTGCTTTTAACAGAGTGGAACTGTCAACAATAGACCGATCCAGTTCAATATTCTAGCAATGCCATCGATAACACTGTATGTTTACCAACTGCTGCAACCTCATGAGTCGTTCAGATTGTACTAACTTCAAATCTCCATAAGGGATGAGCCCGTGTCCATGTTAGAGAATATGTCAGGCATAGCAAATCAGATATCGTACATAACGATATTCCTGACAATATGCATCTCCATTTATTCAATATCAGCTCACCTCAGGAACTATCGCCAGCCGTCACAGCAGAGGTTGATCATTCGGATCCAACTCATGATTCCACTGTACGCCATATCTTGTCTTTGCACAATATCTTCTCCGCCACTTCCAAAAGTCATTGCCAGTTTCTTCAACTTGATTGTTGAAGTGTATGAAGCCTTTGTAATCTACACTTTCTTCTCGTTATTAACAGTGTACCTTGGCGACGAAAGAGATATCATCATCAAGAACTCTGGTAAAGAGCCAGTGAAGCATCTCATTCTTGGCGCTTACTTGCCCCTGGTTGATATATCAGACCCATTCACCTTTTTGGCTATAAAGAGAGGCATTCTCCAGTACGTCTGGCTCAAACCAATGATCTGCATGGTAAACTCCATCAACGAACTATGGCTAGATAACAACCCAGGGGTCTATTCATGCATCACAGTGATATATAACTTGAGCGTCAGTGTCTCGCTATACGATTTGGCTTTGTTTTGGTCTTGCCTATACTCACAGTTGAGTCCTTTCAAGCCATGGGGGAAGTTTCTTAATGTTAAACTGATTATCTTTGCAAGTTACTGGCAGACGTTGTTCATATCACTATTGAACTTCTTTGGAATCGCTGATCCTGATGTTGATTATCAAGCTTATTTGATGTCTTGGGAGTTGCTAGGATTTGCCATTTCTCATCTGACAAGCTTTTCATACAGGGAGTATGACTCAAACAGCCTACAAGGATGCTCAAGATTTCCTTTCTTGATTGCCTTGAAGGATTCCACTGGGATCCAGGACTTGCTTTTTGACTTCAAGAAGACCTTTTACGGGTCTTCATACGACTACAGATCCTTCGACTCAGTTGAGTCAGTGATCGCACATCCAAGCTCACAATCAAGGCTTAAAAGACTCAACCACGGCATGAGATACTCTGGGGATACGAAGTATTGGATCAAGAACAATAGCGCTTTTGCTCAAGGCCCACCCACTTCAGTTCTGAATATGAAGACCCCCTTGCTAGCTTCAGACTATCTGACGCCCAATGCCACAGACTCGTCAGCTGCATCGATAAGAGGCTGCTATTCACCATCAGTGTACTCAAACAACAACAACAACAACAACAACAGGACCAACATGCATCCCAGTTTTAGTTCTAAGAGTCGTGGCGGATCCATAGTCTCGTATGGCTCAAACGACTCAGGAAAACTGCCAGGTCCATCAGGCGAAGACTTAGACGAGGAGCTGCTTCAGGTGTTATCCGAGTACGTCTACGAGTCTTCTTACTATGATATGATAAAATCGGAGTCCCCCTTTGGAGACAGAAATTCTCCAGTTGTTTATGATTATCAGGATTACGCCATGAGTGCTGGTATTAGACGATTGAGGCAGGAAAGAAACATGAATAACAGGAACTCACGAGGTTCAAAACACTTCACAAATATGGATGATCTAGTTTAGGTGGACAGTTTAATGAATTTTAATAATAATATTTTCAATGATAATATAAATAATTCTCAGTCACGTGCCGTGGAAACGGTAGGGCCAGCATAGCTATTTTACGCGCGTAGCTACGCTAAATATACCATGTTTACAAAATTCAGCCGCCGGCGCAGGCGCCTGACACAGTCAACGTACGTCTCTAATAATCAAAAGACAAATATTAGTTCATCAGGATTATCAGACTATCATCCAAAGGATACGTTCACCGCACAAATACCTCCAATAGAAGCTCCAGGATCGCAATGGCTGCAAGAGGAACGGTAAAAAGGCGCAACCATGGGCCTAGATCCGATACCCACGTCCCAGAGGAAAGACAGGTTCACCCTCCTACAAGTGGAAAAAAGACAACTTCTTCTTCATCAACCTCAAAGTCCTTGAACGAGATTCTCGAGACACTCAAGATCTCCTACAGCAATGAGAATGGTCTTCTTGCTGGTGACCTGAACCTCCCACCGCTTCAAACCCTTGAGAATTTGCTTAAGAACTTGACCAAACTAAACGACCAGTTGGAGATGATCTCCAACCTGAACGCAATAAATATAAAGGAAATAACCAGAATCAAGGATAGAGGTCCAGATATCAAAGATGATCTGGAAAGCTCACCACCAGCCCACAGATTGTCGATAAAGAAAGATGAAAGCCTGTACACGTCAGACGAGGACCAAGAGATGATTGATGACGATACTAAAGCCTCAACAGCAGATGACAAACAGTCAGTCCATACCGGACCAGAAACAACGACGGATAGTACTGATATTGTTAAGGAGGAACCTGAGACTCAATCGAGATATCCCGAACTGGCCATGGAGGATTACCCACAGAAGAAGAAACATGCTCCTGAGTTTGTTAAGAACCCAAAATCCGAATTCGTCACTCCACAATCTTTACCAGCAGCAGCCCATGCTTTGGGGTTGTTCACAGAATCAAACACACTCAGCTCCACTGGGGAAGTTGATCTCAAACTGAAATATGGTGTCGCTTCTTACCCAAGCACAGATCTCAAAGACAAGTTGCCAGGTGCAATTCCAAACATAGATTTCTCCAAGAGTAAACCTCCGAACCAGGTACAATTCGCTACATTCCAGGCTTTCATCGAAAACTTTTTCAGAAGCTTCTCAGAGGAAGATATCAAGTTTCTTAAGAGAAGCTACGTTGACTCTGTGAACATCAGCAACGACGCTGCTTACAACCCTGCTTTGAACCCCTTCCTGACACCAAAGCTTGGTCCGTTATATACCAAGGTGTGGAACGAGGAAGAGCAACAAGAGAATTACACAACTACCATAAAGGAGCCATCCGTGGACCAATTCAAGCCTAAAGGGTCGAATGAAAAGCTCACTGAAGACATATTGGAGTCAGAGAGATTCACATTGGGCCCTCTTCTCTCAAGATTGTTATCTGCAATGGTGCAAGAAAGCGACTTCAGCAACCCTATAAGCAGCAACAGCAGTACCAGTAACATGGACAATGAGAATGATACCGATGACAAAAAGACAACCACTGCTCTTTCTTTGCTACAGCAGCAACAGCAACCAGTTAGAATACCGAGTGTGAATGTGGATTTTAACACGCTTGAAGAAAGATTAAAGTCGGAATTGAAATATATTGGCTTACTAAACACCAACCCGGAGGACGAGAACGGCCAGGTTGACTACGAGACTGCACAAGGGACCGACTCAACAATAAACGGTAGTGTCAACCCAAATGCCGAGACCCAGAGAACCATAGACGATGAACCAAAATGGACCAATGTGGAAGATGATGAAGTGTCACAGGAACTCAGATCTTTACAGGGAAACCTAAAGGAACTTAACGCCAAGAACAACAAGAGAAAGCGTGCACTAATTCCAGTGATAGAGACTCAATTGTCTTGGCAGGAGTACCTATCCATTCTTGATGATTTGGACAAACAGGTGGACCAGGTTTACCTTAAGCGTATCAAGGTCCCAAAGCACAAGAAGAAGAAGGGCTCTCATCAAATCCCACCTTCTTTACAACTACAGATCAACAATCAACAACATATGGCCAACCAGAACATCAAGTCTGTGCTTGAAAAGCGTCAAAAATGGATAACCAAGATTTCCCCATTGTTCTACAAAGTGCCAAACGAAGAAGTTGATGATTCAAAGACACAAGGCGACTCAGAAGCTGATATCGAACCAGAACAGTCAGCTGCATTGGACCCCCTGCAGCTGAGTGACGGTGGTTACATGAAGAAGCATCCTATGAGAAGCATCTTTAACTCCATTGATTACGAAGCCAATGAAGAAGAAGATGAAGAAATGGACGAAGAAAACATTGTTGGAAAAGATAAGGAAAAAGACGACGATTTGGGTCTTTAGTATGTACTATGTGATCCATCCCAGTTGTGTAAAAGGAAAAACAAAATAAAAACAAAAGTAAAATCTTGTCTCTAAAACTTCATTAATACCTAAATATCTCACACATCGTTCAAAGCAACACATATGGCGCCCTTATGATGTCCATTATATTGCCTGACCGTTTCACTCGTCGATAGATCCCACAACCTAACATAATGATCAGAGCATGCCGTGACTAAGTAAGCCGAGTCTGCACTAAATGCACAATCCCACACCCATCTTTGATGTCCCTGGAGGGTAGTCTCGAGTTCGAAAGAGTCTTGGATATTCCATATTCTCGCAGTGTGGTCTGCAGAACAAGTTGCAAGGTGTTTCACGTCAGAGCTTAAAAGAACCTTGGTTACATACTTTGAATGCGATCTGAATTTCGTGACGGGCTGTAACAGCGTCGAGTCCTTCTGGTTGTTCATCTGCCAAACGTAACAATTGCCCTTGTTGTTACCAGCTATCAACATCGAACCATCGCTTGCCACAGAAACAGAATTCACAGGGACATCGTCTTCTGGAATTAATTGATGTGTGCATTGGTTCTCACCTAGGTCCCAGATCCTAACATTCCCGTCTTGATCACAGCTGATAAGTTCACCTTGGTTTGGATGGATAACAACCTCATTAACAGGACAGTTGTGTTTGTAGTTTCTCTGCACTGATGGTGCTCTTACGTCCCAAACTTTGATGGTCCCATCCTCACTAGAAGAAACCATCCATTTGTTATCTGACTGAAACCCAATTGACGTCACGTTAGCTGTGTGACCTTCAAAGGAAGTAACTGGGTTAGGATTTGTTGTTCTTATATCATATAATCTGACATTCAAGTGACCTGCTGCCGCAAGGAATCGCTTATCACTGGTTATCTCCAATCTGTTGACTTGTGAATCTGCATGCTGAATGGTTCTTGAACAAACACCCGTTAGTGCTTCCCAAAATCTGATGGTGTGGTCGTACCCTGCACTTGCTAAAATAACAGACATTGAATTGTGGGTGAAACTTTCTGTCGCTTTTGGAGGTATAAATAAGGATTCAAGAGTGCCTTCAAATTAGCTCAGATCCAACGCTCAATATGTTTACTAATAATTAGCATTTCAGCTATCATGAGCGCCCCAGGGATGGGTTGGTTTTTTTCGCAAATGGTATCCGGCCGCGCACAAAATTGCGCAAATGGAGCCTGGAACCTGAACTCTTAGATTTATGGTTTCACAAGAAATAAAACTTTTTTTTCGCAAAAAGCGATGCGTGATCAAATCAGGCTTTAGTCCACAATCACGTGCTTTATAGCAGTGCTGAATCTTAGACCTGCAATATAAGCCAATATGATCTCTGATAAACCTAGTATATATATTTTCTTTATAAAAGAAACACTTCATTAAACAAGTGCATATGATGATAATGATTAAAAATGATATGTTACAAAAATTGAGATACACTGAAGCAACGTATCTACTTCTTAGACTTCTTCTTCTTTTCTGGTTCGTCTTCACCTTCAGCCTTTCTCTTCTTTTCCTTCTTTTCCTTCTTCTCTTTCTTTTCCTTCTTTTCCTTCTTTTCTTTCTTTTCCTTCTTTTCTTCAACTGGGGTAGCTTCTTCCTTCTTTTGTTCAACTGGGGCAGCCTCTTCCTTCTTTTCTTCAACTGGGGCAGCTTCTTCAACTGGCTTGACAGCAGCAGGCTTTGGTTCTTCAGTTTCGTGGCTGACGTAAGACTTCTTCCAGTCTTCTGGAGTGTTTTCGTTGACTCTACCGAACTTGTCCAACTTACCGTCAGACTTTAATTGCTTCTTCTTTTGAGCGACTGGACCAAGACCCCATCTTCTTGGGTATAAGTCTCTTTCCATGATACATCTCTTAACCTTGGCAACAACACCGTGGTCACAAGAAGCAAGATCAACAGTAGACATTTGGGCGATGGCAACAGCGATGGCTTCACCCTTGGTGGTGATCAAGACAACTTCGTCATATAATTCAATACCTTCTTCGTATCTTAATAAACCTGGAATCATCAACTTGGCACCGTAACAGACAGCGTTAACGGCAGAGTCCTTGACAACAATTCTCTTGTAACCCAATAAAAGGGTTTCCAATGGTTGGACAATTCTTCTCAAGTAGGATTCGTCTCTGTTGTTGTCGTAAGACCATTGGGCATCTAAGACATCGTGTAAGGTGACCAAGTTGTCAGCTTCACATAAAGCACCAGATCTAACACGACGCAATTCTTGCATGTGACCACCAGCACCCAATAACATACCTAAGTGGACACATAAGGTTCTCATATAGGTACCAGCTTCACAAGAGGCCCAGAAGACACCAAGACCTCTCTTGTTGTCGAATTCTATCAACTTGGAGTCGTAGATGGTACGGACTCTTAATTGTCTCTTAACGGCGGAGATCAAAGGTGGTCTTTGGAATAAGGCACCTGTGAGGTTTTCCAAGGCTCTACCTAATTCCTTTTCGTCCTTCAATTCTTCGTGTAATCTGACAATACAGACATACTCCTTACCAGCACCTTGTTGGGACTTGACCAATCTGGTGGCACGGTCAATACAGACAATCAAACAACCAGTAACCTTTGGATCTAAGGTACCAGAGTGACCAGTCTTTTCACATCTCAAGATTCTCTTGATCCAGGCAACAACTTCATGGGAGGATGGGTTAGATGGCTTATCTAAATTTATGACACCGGAGGAAATGTATGATTTCAAGTCTCTCTTCAATGGGGAAGCACCGGTAGGAATTGGAGTGTAGTGACCACTTCTGACCAACAACTTATCGAAGTTCTTCAATAATAATGGCCATTCAGAAGTATCGTTGGATGGAGCGATGTTCTCTGGTTTGATGAATTGCTCAGACATGGTGATATATGAACGAACAAGTTAACTACTTTCAATAATACCACTTCATACCCTGTTCATCACGATAAGATGAGGGAGAAAAAAATTTTATACTGTTTTTCAGAAACTTCAAAATTTTCAAAAATCGTTCGCGAATAATTCCGTAAACATAGAAATCCCTATTTTGGACATAAATTATTTTTTTCCAAGTGCGGTCGCTGATCAGCTGCACGTGACTACCGGTATGATGAGTGGTACCTTTGTCTAGTGAATTCAATTTAATTTTGGTTATTATAATATATACAGAGAATAAGCAAGCCAGGACATGTGATATACAGATCAGGCACTGCTCAAAGAGTTAGATATTTCAGCAAGAGATGGTAAAGAATCGACGTTCCCTAAACCGGTGATACTAACAGGCTTACCTTTGATTCTATAGTTACACCAATCCTTAACATCAGAAAGTTGAATTAGATCGATTCTTCTGAAAACTTCTTCTGGTGATAATCTTTCCCCTGTTGTAACAATTTGTCTCCCAATATCTTCAGCAATTGGGGTGGAGCCATCAAGAGACAACAAAAGAGAAGCCTTCAATTGTTGCTTAGCTCTAAGGACCTCATCCTCAGTGATATCACCTCTTATGAGTCTCTTCCATTCGCTCAAGATTTCATTGATGACTGGCTTCAAGTCTGTGCTTGCTTCTGATGTCAAATAAATACCCCACAAACCGGTGTCAGCATACGAAGTTGAGAAGGACATATAACTATTGGCCAGTGGCTCATTACCAGCATTGGAAACCTTTAGTGCAAGTTGGGAAGGAGAGTTGGAACCGGTACCCAAAGATCTATCCCAAGAACCAATAATGGATTGTGTCACTAAAGCAGTGAAGTAGTCTGGTGCGTTCCAGCTGACACCTTCTAAAGCTAACGCAACATGGTTCGTAGGAAGACCATAGTTTGCGATTTTCTTCTCATTGCTGGTGAACTTAGGAATTTCACCTCTTGGGGTACCGAGTCTCATAGGCTGGGAGCTGGAGGCAGTCAAGTGACCAAAATATTTCTGAGCAAATAATTCAAGGTTGGCATGATCAACGCACCCAGCACCAACCAAAACCATTCTATCTGAAGAATAATTCTTCTCAATGTAGTTTGTTAAATCACCTCTTTGAATCTTCTTGATGTTCTGAATAGGCCCTAGAATGGTACGCCCCAAAGGCTGGTCTTTGTAGCAGATTTCATGTAGGTGGTCAAAGACTACTTCATCGTACATCTTGTCAACTTCTTCAGATTCTCTAATAATAACATCTCTTTCTCTTTCAATAGCCTTGACGTCCAAGGTGGATTTGGTTAAAATATCACTCAAAACTTCAATGGAGTTTGGGATGTGATCCTTGGTACACTTTGCGTAGTAGACGGTGTTTTCACGTGAGGTGTAAGCGTTCAAGTGAGCACCCAAGTTTTCTATTTCAATTTCAAGGGAGTACTGTGTTCTGGAAGCTGTACCTTTGAACGCGAGATGTTCTAAGAAATGGGCGGTACCGTTGTTCAGCACATTCTCAGCCCTGGATCCAGCATCGATCCAGATACCAACGGTAGCTGTGGAGACATTAGGCATGAATTCAGAGGCGACTGTTAAGCCATTTGGTAGTTGTGTCACTTTTGTTGCAGAGACCGGGACCTGGGTGCTGAGACATCTCTTGAAAGCTCTTGGTAGAACTGTGTTGTAACGCAGCATGATTTCTTTTCTAGGAAGTGGGATCTTGAGAAATGTAAGTGATACACACAGCTCTTTTGGGAATAACAGTTGGGTAAACATCTCTGAATCGACTGGTATTACTTTTACTTTTAGTTTCGCCATCCAATTATTTATCGGTTTTGGTTTTCGCACCGCGCGGTCGGCAGATAATCAACGAGATTTTGAAAATTTGTCAATTTTCAGAAGGCTAGATCACACAAATGGATCGTCTATTATCATGAATGTTTCCTTTAGCCACATCTCCTCAAAAGACCAACATGCTAGCTAGAGGATCCATCAGATCGTTCCACATCTCAAGATCTCTTCAAAATGAGAACCTATCTTCCACTCAACATCAAGTGGAAGAGTTGTTGAAGAAGCTTACCAACCTCGCAAAGATGGACGTCAAACAAACTGGAAGGGAGGAGGCCAAGAACATAGTGCCAAAGAAAGAAAGAAGTGTGTTCAAGAAGAGTCCAAGATCTTTCTCTAATGCCTCAAATGAAGTCAAAGCTGCCTTTGACACCGCCAAGGGCGACCAAAGCTCCACCAGACCTTCTTTCATTGCTCCAGCTAGAAATGGAGAAAGAACCAAGTCCAAAGCTCAAAAACCAAGAGCTCCACGCCAAAAAGACTTTTCAAAAGGAAACAGAGAGAAAATCCTATCCAACTCTGAAGACTCCAAAACCAAAACGTCTACTGCCACAATTGTCAAGACCAACCCTAACCTTTCAACCATCTCATTAAAGTATACCCCAGAGGTCCCAACTATTGAAGAGCTTCTCATCAACTCCCCAGCCAGCTCATTATCAAACACAGCCGAGTCCAGAATTGTCAGATTACTTAAGGAATTGAAGGTTAATGATACACTTGATGTTAACTCTGCATTGAAGGGTCAAGCTGAAGTCGCATCGTTAGATCTTTCTGCATTCGCCAACAACGAAAACTTAAAGAACAATGCTCAGATTGTCTTGAATGCTTTGAACAAGAACAAAACTATTTCGTTCGCCACAAAGGTTCAACTTCTTAAGCCATTGACAGGCCTTGGTTCAATCAAATCATTGCCATAAGCTACAACGACTTTAAACAACAGAAAGGAACAAAAAGGAAAATACTTGTATATAAGAACCGAGCTCAGTTCACAATTTCATCATAATTTTCAGTAATGTATTGTCTTTGTACTCTGGTAGGCAGAATGTGCCAATTTTAACATGAACAGGGGTTGGGTTTGGCTTTTGTGTCCGTACATAGTACTACTTGGTAGCAGCTAGTTACTACTACACGCGCGGAAGTTGGTCATCCCAAATATCTGTATAGCATAAAAAAAAAAAATTCAAACGAATTGTGATAAAGCATTCATGATTTCTTGAATAACAGAGGAAAAAAAAGAACCAGAACTTTAACATGTCAGAAACAGTCGACCATTCCGAAGAAGAGCTTCGAGTCTTCATCAAATCATTCGCAGAGATATTGAAGGTGTCCAAAGACTCTCTTTATGCGGAAACCGTCGAAGATAACAACGTGAAGGCCCAAGATCTCACTGCAGAAAGCATCAAGTTGATCCAGTTGATTTACGCCCACACAACCAAGATTGGGATTGCATTCAGACCACCAGTATCCATAAATGCTGCATATGCTCAAATCAAAGAGATTTCTCAATACTTCTTCCTGTTGGTGTCCCTTGTTCCTCTGTTCCAAGAAGATCCAAAGTTCTCCAAGTTCTTTGTCTCCGAACTAAAGGTCCAAGTCTCCAAGTTAATAAGCACATACACCAACTTCCTGAAAGAGCTTGGCGAATTGAACTTCACTGAGAAAGCTGATGCATCCACTAGCAACTCTGTTGACCACAGATTAGTGTCTATTGGTATCACTTGGGATATGTGCGATGGACTCAAAAAATTGATTATTGGCGGGAACTTGGAGCTTTTGAAGGAAAACCTCAAGCAATCAATCGCTTTAGTGGACGATGCTTTTGAAGAGTTTGGCGAATGGATTGAGCTGCCTGAAAAGTGTGATGACACTGACCCGTTTGGGTTCAATGGAGCAGAAGAAGACGACGATGACGACGATGCAAGTGAGAACGGAGATGATAAGGACGACAGCGAACACATAGACCCACAACTTTTATCCATGGCGAAAAAGTGGCACTCAAAGGTCAAATTAATAAAGCTTCTTTTGTCCTCTTTGTCAAAGTCTTTGCCAACCGATGAATCAGGGATCAAGGGCGCTGATCTAGAGAAGTTTAACCAAGAGCAAGATCATTTGATTGGTCTTGTGGACGACTTGGTTTCCAGTTTTTTCACCTGGTCCCCAATTGGAGACGTCCAAAGCTATGCTGATGAAATTGTCGAACAGTGTAAGAACTTGATTGAAATGGTCAAAATGCTAAATAAGGGCGACGACTCCAAGATCAAATGGTTAAAAATATGGCTAGAAAGATTCGTCGAAAACTGAACTATATTATTCACTGATCTTCTAAGATAGCGTACAATATACATCTTATAAAAGAATCACACATAAACAATTGCTATCCCTTTAGGAATTATCATTGACAACATAGAAACTTTATTGACCGTAATTTATTTATTCCTACGAGTCCCAACCCAAATTCTTCTGAATAGCGATTATGGTGGCCCTCTTCAAAAACTGATCCCTACCAATAGATCTGGATATCTTGATAAAACTTTGAGAAGAAATAACGTTGTTACTCCTTGCCTTTTCAATAGCACTCAGCGAATCATCCATAGCCTTTTCTTCACATACAATGTTATAAAGTTGAGAGAAAAGCACATTTTTGGGGACAATATCTCTATCTAGAGTGAGGACTTCAGTGGAATTTGCTTTGTTGATGATTTGTTCTGATTCTGTGATTGATTTTGAGATAGCGTTGCTGTTGATCTTAATTTGGTCATTTAACGAATCAAGCTCCTTGTAGTCGGCTTGGAGAAGATCCGATACAACTTTGATGGTTGTGTTAATGTGATCTAAACGATTTGCATGGTCAGCTAAGCTCGGCTGAACATCCTTCGAAAATATTTCATTGATTCTCTCAGATAATGTATTGACACTGTAATTCCTCTTGTTTTGCTGCTGCGAAGATTGCAATAAAATCGGATCGTGATCTAAAATGTCAGGTTGTGTATCTTGATATTTCCTATGCGTTGGGTTTACAGCAAGTCCATTTATTCTAAGTTCAGCACCTGAGCCCCTGTTGGAATCACTGAGAGAAACAGTGTTCGATTTTGTATTTGAATAGACGTGGGAGTGTAAATCCTTGGAGAATACTGGGGGCTGCAAAGAAAATAATTCTGATAAATCTTCCAAAACTTTAAAAACTTTATTTGACCCACTGTTTGCTTGCCAGTCACGGAGCAGAGGGCAGCGACATCTTCCATCTCTGTCGACACTGGCACCAGGCTGTAGCACCATGTTTTGAGTCGGTGTAACATAGATAAGAGGTGGTGCAACAGGATAAGCTCTGGGAATCCAGAGCTCAATCGGGATTCTGTACTGGTTGCTTCTGATAGTTATAGGGATAGAGCCATACATGGACAAGAGAAGCTCTGGCATACCTGATATATCGGTATATACCTTAGTTCTGGGTCTCATTGATGGGAACCTCTCGAGAAGCATTAAAATATCAGTCTTGGTTTCCTCCAAATGGAGATAACTGTTGTTATGAAGGACATTGGTTAGCCATTCTTTCAAATCTGCTGACATATCTAACCAGCTGACTTTGGTCTCTAGACTTTTGAATCTTCAAAGGGTTAAATACCAACTGGAAGCCGGGAATTTGTAATTGAAAGCTATATCCTTTGGAAATGGGGTTGGGATTAATTGACGTGCGCTGTACTAGTTCATGACGTTTGACGCGATAAAGCGAAATTGTTCGTGGCCTTACCAAACCATTATTAACGTCAAAATTAAATTACCAGCTGGACTAGGTTTCACTGTTTCACTCCTTGGCCTGCCTCTCTCCTTCTTATATTACCAGCGAGTCCAAACCTTTACAGTCTATTAAATACTCTCAGACCATCTTTCATCGCTCTGCTCGTCTACCGCCATCGACCTATTATGAAATTCACTCAAACAATTGATTTCCGAATTTCCTACACTCGTTGATATCATTTACTCCTTCATCCAAAGTCCCTAACTACTGAAGCTTTTATCAAATCCCCACAAGACCATTGAACACAATAAGATGCTTGAAATACCCTACATGATAGTATCATTCATAGCTGACATCACTTTGATTGCCCTGAATTATTTGTTGAACCTGCTTATTGGAATAACTCTCTCGATATCGAATTTTGCCATACAGAGCACCTTTTACGCCATTTTTTTCACACAGAGAACAGTGTATTTACTCCTGAATATCTCTATTCTGTCACCACTGCTGTTAAGTTTCCGTCTCTCAGAGTATGTGCTGAAAGGAGTACTCAATTTCTTGTCTCCAATCATCCATATTAACCAATTGAAAGATTCATTAAAACTGATTCTTTTCTTCAGTCGACTATTGCAATTGAATCTGATACTTATAATCGCTTTGTGCGTCATTACCATTTTACTAATAAACCGTTTGTTCTTTTTCACGGTAAGAAGTCGAACCGGCACTAGACCATCTTTCGAAACCTCATCCCTGTCAACGGATTTAGTTGATCTACATCAGATCTTAGATGATTCGGTCAAGCAACAGTCAAAACAAGACACAATTTCCAGAGATTACAATCACTCCAATACTGCTGAACACATTAAGAATTACTTTCCAGATAACTCATTCAAACAATATCCACCAAATATCTCAAAAGTTACCAGCTCTCAAGAAATGAACTCATCCGAATCAAAGAGCCCATTACTATACGACAATCCTATCCATACAATTGAAGACTCAGAAAATCATAACAGATCAGGAACCGAGGATGACAGTCTCACAGAGTCCGATATCGATCCTTCGCCAGAGTATATTTCACACCGCAGTAGTAACATGAACACCATATTCACGAAAAGATTAGATTCAATAGGATCCGACATAACAGACTTCAACTCAAAATCCTTGAGTACAAACAGTAATTTATTAACTCCCAAATAAACATCCCATAATTCGTAATCACATATAACAGCCTCTATCCTATACTAAATCTTTCGTGACTAGACTTGCAAATCTCAAGACGAGATTTTCACCAAACGAGACAAGACACGAGACATTCACATGATGTTTCGATTCTAAGGTAAGCGCGAGACCCACGCCAAAATTTGTGTCCAATGACACTGACGGCAGATCAATTTGAAGATCAAATTGTGAAACAATCTTAACTATATAGTACAGGCATCATGGTATGCATTAAGTTACACAATAGGTTCCATCCACTCTGTATAATCACCAATTCCCTTTATAATCACAGAAGCGTCTGAACTAGTTTCGAGACAGAAGCTGATTTTGAGAGACATTTACGGATTTTGAAGTGTCTCGTATTGGCCTTTGGCGAGACAAGAGCTGAAAAAAGTGCCGAATCATCTCTCGCTGTTCGAATCTCTATTCTTGACAGATTCATCTTGACAGTGAATCAATTCAGAATTAGTGCTTCTTCCTCGTAATTTTTTAATTAGCGAATGGTACAAAAAGTCTATCGAATAGCTTTAAAAAGGAATAAAAAACTCTCCGCAAGTCTATTTTTGAACAAATCTTCCTTATATCTTTTTCAAAAAGGGAATATATTAATTATAGGCATTAACCCATAAATTCTGAGTCTTGTTATATATTCCATTCGAGACAGCTACATCAAAGTAAAAATAATCGGTTGACAACAAAAAGATGAAATAAGAGCATTCAACCACTACAATTATAATCTAATTGTCTTTGATAAAGAAATCCAAAAATCTATAACTGTGAGTAATGGGATGAGAAGTGTGTAATAGCTACGTCTGACAGGTTTTCCCTTTTTATAAAACTTCTGATACAACAACAAATAAAAAGATTGTAATTATCGGGAGTCAATTCACTGTCGTTACAACTTTTGAGACAGTAAGACCAGACGAAATAATCATCTTTAATGGAGTAGGTGCGACAGGTCCGCTCAAAGCGATGTTTGACACGTACAAGTCTGTAGGAGTATATCAGGTGATTAAGGATATGATTTTACACACTTTTCGAACTGTAAGTCACTCGTTCCTAAGATAGTTTAAATCACCAAGAATTACTATTTCTGATTCTATTGTGAGGTGAATTCAATGCTCATGATTGTCTAGTATAAAACATTAGTGTTTGATAAAAGCCAAAAACTCAACAGAAGGTAGTTGGGATATATAGTACAAAAATTGATTGTTATGAAGGAAAGCAACTATGGATCTTTCTTTCAATTTAATTTGGTTATATCTTAATTAGTGTGAATAAATTGTAGGTTCGTCTCTTAAAATCAGGAGATTTTCGCTGTCCCTAGTGTTTGAAATTGAGTATTAAGATTTTTTGGGTGTACTGAATCTTGCTTATAAAATATCTCGATTATATGGTGAAGGTGTAGGGTTAGTATTAAACCATCCAAGCGCTCAAAAGCGATTTGTCTTGGCTAAGTTGTATGCTTTGTATTGATATTAATCACATTTACTGAACGACGAATTTGAACTGGGGGAGAGGACGTTTGGTGGGTTTTGATTTAACCTGAGAGAGTTGGGTAGTTTTATTACTATTTGGTATTAAGGATGAGAGAAGGAGTGATTTATTATGTGGATAGCCATAGGGTTGTGTTAGGGAGTGAGCTTTTTTTCGGAAAGCAGGAGGAATGAAATCTTTGCTGTGTTAAAGAGTCGTTGTTTCT
>JAKTWX010000342.1:0-30293 GCA_030582275.1 Waltiozyma pijperi
TTCGGCTCGGTGGTCCCGGGAGTCTGCAGACTGCTTTGTGAGCCCTGGCCAGGAAGTTAAATTTGATTCCCCGAAGTTGCGCGCCTGGGGTTCGAACCCAGTGCCGGTGACAACTTCACAGCTATGCTCTTTGACCGTTGAGTTAACTGTCCAAATCCAATAAGGTCTTTGAAACATTAAAGCTATTATCTGAACCATCCAAATTATTTCACGTGACCATACCGTTGAACATTTGGATTTCCGCGCATTCCATACTATCTTCGTCTATTTATCAATTATTAACTGTTAAATCCCCTAACGGTAATGCGTTTGTCGCTATCTCTAAAGTCAGAAAATCGGTTTAAGATTTTGGTTTGATCGCAGTTATAATTTTTTATTATATTCTTTTACTTCTTCTTTGTTTTAATTCCTTTCAACTTTTTTCCCTTTATAGCTTCATCTAATACATGACCCAAATGTTTTCACGTGACCATATATTGATGCACTTTTGGATTTCCGCGCATGATATAAATATAGCTCTCCTTCATCCTTCACATATCCTTCACATCTTCGTTTAATTAACAATTAAGCACAACACAATAGCAAATATTACACAACTCAAAGGAAACACTTACAAATTTCTCTGACTCCTACCATTCCTTTCTATCCTTCTCTACGAGATTCATTACCTTACAATCAGCACAATTACAACAAGTACCGAATATCTTTCCTCCCAATCTCAACCCAGTATGATTATGGAGTCACAAAAATCAAAAAATAACGACGTCTACAGGACTCGAACCTGTGCGGGAAATCCCAAAAGATTTCTAATCTTTCGCCTTAACCACTCGGCCAAAACGCCTCTTTTCTTTTTATTTAATTTGCAGGCATTAGCTCGCATTATAGTGCACGTCTAGTAAGCCTAGGTGCGTCAGGACACATGCCCAAAAAATTTCAAGCCTAGCGTTCTTAGTAACATTTTGACAATACATCACAATATTACACGGCCCTAATAAAGCACCTACAAACTTCCCTAACTTCTTCCACTCCCTTCATTATTAATTCAATATGCTTTTCTTCGACATTCACTACCTACTACAATCAGCGCAATAACAACAATTCCCATTGCTAAGCTTGAACCACACTGAGGCCCAAACCCTCTAGCCCCTTGAAAAAGTTCTCTAGCCCGCAATTTAGTTAACTTTACCATATCTCAATATCTTTCCTTCCAATCTCAACCCGCTTGTCTTTCGCCTTAGACCACTCGGCCAAAACGCCCTTTTTTAATAAAAAAAGTTCATAGTTGTTCCAGTCTGGTAAGGGTCTAGCTTGTTTCGGTTTGATCGATGCACTTTTAAGATATATTGGCTCTAAGTTAGTTATAGTCTTTTGTTTAAGTGTGTCTGTGTTTGTAATACAAATCTGTTTTAGTTTAAAAAAAAGCGTATCCGCACGTTTTTGGGCAGTATTTTTAGTCGTCCACATAGTTAACCAGAGGCCCACGTAGTGCACAGCTAAACCTAAGATTGTAAAAAGTCCTGATGAGAATATAGCTGTTACTGTTCGGGAAAGTACCAAAAATAAGTATTTTAAGAACATTCAATTAACTCAGTGGCCACGAGCTCACTATCCAGAAGAGGCAGACGCTAGAGCCTAATCTGTTCAGTGATTTCGTATTGTACTTTTTTTTGTTTTTTTCCGCACGGTCCAACTGCATAGATATGCAAGGATCTAAAAGTACAGAGAAACGCCTAGCTGAGCAGCACCCTTTTAAAACTTTTCTTGGCATTTCTTGGGCAAAGGGTTTTTTCTTGGCTCTTTAAAAAAGAGGGTCCAACTTCATAATTTGGAGATTAAAGTTCAATCTATTCATCTTAAATACACTTTTAATGTAGTTTCTTTTCCAAAAATTTAATAGTTGTATTCAAGACCAACATTCTGGGAATTAAGAAATGAGGCGCAGCAAAATTTTCAACCAAGAACTGACGTAACCTGCAGTAGAGTTTTTTGTTTTTTGGGATCTCATGCCCGACGACGAAATAAGGAAATTGCACTTTGCTAGGTACTGGACAGCCTACTTGATCCCTCTCTATCGAATTCGAATCAGTTCAGGAATCAGTGCACTTCAATATTCAAAGACTTCAGATCTCAAGTTCCCCTCTATTCTAGTTGGTTATTGAGGTCCTGAAGAGTTGAGAAATAGCATACACACACGAAGTTTAGCCTTGACTTGGAAGTTTCAAAAGCTAGAACTTAGATTCAGCAAAAAGTATCTGCAGAAATTGTTTGTACTTGTTAGATTAAAACCGTTATAGTTACGACTTACATGCGCAGTAATTAGCTAGTTATGCCCTGCCTGAATTATCCACAAATTACGGGTCAAAGAAAACACCTTCAAGTTTCTTATGATCATTTCAATCCTCATTCAGATACTACCATCGAGATGCTGTAAGACTTACGAAATATAATTCAATATGTTAAGTAGAATAGCTATATTAGTTTCATGTTGCAAACAAAAGAGGTTTCAAAGAGAAACTGAGAGTTTAGAGAGCTCAAACAGCTTCGAAAGGTTCAACAATCCCTCTGAGCTAATTTCTGTATAAATTTTCCTTTCCGTCTCGACTCTCGGGAACTTTTTCTTTCTGGGCTACGTCGTGGGTGTTTCTCCGAATTCACAAATTCCCCCAGAAGTCTCGGACTTTGATCTTTTCCCTTACAAAGATTTGAATGAATCGTTGAACAATATATGCTGTGTAGTACTATAGCTTCAACTGAGGGATGATGGATGAAAGAGTCTCTCTGCTAGCAGTGAATCGCTACCACTTGATTGGTTCAGGGCCCAGGACCTGACAGCTTGACTAAACTGTTGAATAAAGAAGGGTTCAACCGACGGCGCAAATCCAAGTACAGCCAGCTGGCAGCTGGAGGCCGAATCTCATGCTGCAGGCACAGACATATTATATATGCGGCGGGGGCCGAATCGAGTCGGATCGTAGCGGACAAAGCGGAAAGTTGAAACTTTTGGCTGTGCCGGCATGACAGTTCCAGCTGAATCCCGTTTGAGCAGTTTATGACAAAATTTGACAACGAGTTCAAGAAAAACCTGAATCATCATAGAACGATGTACCCCTCTCTTCTTCTCATCACCTCTGCCAGCTTATAAATATCCCAGTCTTCCTCCTGCGGTTTTTAAGCACTTTTTCCCTCCGGTTCACCTACGGCTAATAACGCTGCACCCTGAAATCTTTCCTTTGAAGAGTCTTGAAATTTGCATCTCCAAGAATTCCAACTGACAAGTTTGCACCATCACCACCGGTTATTAACAGAAACACTACTGGTTTATTTTTGAATCCAATCATGCATCCATACGACGCATCTCTACACTATTCTCAACAGCAGAGCTCAATGGGCCCTCAAGTATTACTACCTCCCCTTTCTTCATCCGTCTCCTGCTCTTTATTGCCAGTGCAACCAATGTGCAGCGATATCTCTCAATACAGTCAATCAGTTCCCCAACTTGGTGCTAGATCCAATTATTTTGGAGCCCCTGGGAACAATCTTCGCCATCAACAGCATCAATATGAACAGCAACAGCAACATCAGCAATATACTCCAGCCCAATATAAGCCAGGTCATTCTTTACCACCAATATCATCGTTGCTAGCTCTCTCCAGCACAGCTCCTGTTGAATCCAGTAATGACAGCCCAATTTACAACTCCTCTTCATTCACATTGACTCCAACACAAAGTCACGATTCTCTAGTATCTTTACAAATGCCACTGAAGGCCAATGATCTAGAACATCCAAGCTACAGTGGTGTAACGCTACAGCAACCAACTACAACTGCTGCTTCAACCTCTTCGTCTAAGCAGAACAGCCCACCACAATCCACGATCTCCCAACCAGTTGCTCAATCTCCAGTACAAACTAAGAAAGAACAAGAACAAGAACAAGAACAAACTTCAACACCTCCAAAGTCAGGCGAAGTAGAGAAGAAACTGGTACGTAAGTATCAGTGCAAAACCTGTACCAAGTCCTTCACCACGTCAGGACATCTCGCAAGACACGTTCGCATCCATACAGGTGAAAGAAAACATCAATGTCCCTTCCCTGGTTGTGAATCAAGATTCGCTAGACAAGATAACTGCATGCAACATTTCAGAACTCATCAAAATAAACTTAAAAAGAGAAGATCCGTCGAAATGGGCACAGCTAAGTCCTTGAGAGATAGAACCGAGCCTGAGTTAAGGGAAAGTAGAAGAGCTCTCACTTCAGTGTTCATTCATAAACCTTCAGATCAGGTTAACTGAAATGGTTGTATGTATTGCATTTTGGGAGGGATAGTTTTTTAAAGAAGGGTAAATATTTAGCGTCTGGTTACGGTTTCGGGTCTGCCTTTATTGCATTTTGGTATTTTTGTAAAGTTAAATCAATTATTATAGATTGAACATTGTTTTTTTTTCCACCACTATCCAATACTTATGGTTTTTGTAAGATCTACGACGTATGTACTACGTCCCCTGACCAGTCCTGAGTCCCAACTCCCGGGTCCAACCAACGTAGACGTACCGAATATAAAAGGGTCTGATTTGTAATGACGCATATCTTACAAATTATATAACCCCTAAGATGTTTGGGGTATCCTATAATTACCTGCTACTGATCAATTTATAGGGAATAAAGTAGAAAATCGGTACATCGGTATGGCCTGAGTAGTGTCACCAAAATGAACATTATGGTTGAGGAGCCAACTAACTATAACTGGTAAAAATAATGTTCCTGGAAATTCTTTGACCAGACTATTCCGATGTGTATGAGGAGATGACGATGGAGTTAAGAACAAATACGAATAGCCAGCCGTTGTTGTAAGTGGTGAGGCTTTGAACAATGAAATCCTCTCAGTTTGAAATACTTCGAATGAATGTTTCCGAAGTTATCTTAGACATGCAGAGTTATGCAGTATGATCTCATTCTCTTGAATTTCAGTTTTGTCTTTAAACTTACAAGCTTCAAGTACATCCAGTTCCTAATAGGTTTATGAAACGTAAATCACATAATAATATAGACTATATATATATAATAATAATAATAATAACATAAAAAAGCCTGTAGCCAGGCGAACTAAAAGAAAGTTTCAAACCAACTTATAACTGTACGTGCAAAAGGATATCCAAACAAATCAAGGACAAAAAGAAAGAAAGGAACAGGTCAAACAAACAAAGAAGAGATATCTAAATGGTGATTTCCTTCTCGTTATCCCAATTCTCTCTATTGAATCTCCAATGCAAATAGGAACTTCCCTTATCTTCCTTGTCACCATTAGCGGTACCACTTGGAGCGTTCTTTCTTGATAGGTTAGCCATGATAGATAAACCGATGAAAGGATCACTTGGTTCTGAAGGATCGGATGGTAAGTCTTCCAAGTCGTGTTCTTCAAAGAATCTAGTGTCCCATCTTATGTTGTTTTCCTGTTCTTGTCTTCTCATTTCTCTTTGAGCGTTCTCCAATTCGGACTTTTCCTTATGAATCAAATCGTAGTTACCAGATTTGATAGCTTGAGCAACTGAGTTCCAAGCCTTACGAGATTCCAATTCGTTCTGTTTGGCGATTGGCTTGACAACCAAGTGTTCTGGGTCCTTGGAGTTGGCGTCATAGAATTCAGAATGGTTCTTACCAGAGGTGCTGCTGCCTGGGTGGATTTGAGACTTACCAGACCATTGACCGTGGATTGTGAACAATGCGTTGTCTTTGTTTTCAGAAGCAGCCTTGTTCTTGAAGATTCTGGCCTTGAAGGAGTTCTTCTTACCACTGAAGTAGCCTCTACCGGAGAATTCAATGACTGAGATGTAGCCTGAAGAAGATTGGATGATGGACTTGCCTTCCAATTCCACGAAAGGAGAAGCGACAATCAAACCTTCAATGTGTAATGGTGGCAAGGTGACAAGGAAGTCTTCGCCCAAGTCCTTGAACTTTAGGATGGCGTGGCCGTATTGCTTGACATTGATGGAAGTTGTGGAGATGGAGGCCTTGATACCGTTGTAACCTTGTAGTTCAACATTGTTCTTGTCGTTGAAAATGGCGTAGCCGGTGACTGGTGGATGGTGGGAGACTTGCTCAGATAGAAGGATGGTTTCGCCAAGTCTCTGGTCCTTAGTGGAGTCACCCCACTTACCAACAAACAATTCACCAAGGAATGGGTTCAAAGGCTTCTTTTCAGAGCCTAAACTTTCGTTTCTGGAGCAGTATTGAGATCTTAGTGTGGAGATGAACCATTTGGTGACAGCAATGATACGGTCTTGGGCAACCTCATCAGCGTGAGGCCCGTTGTAGGAGTTCTTGTCACCGATGAAGTTAGGAGCAATCAACAAATCTGGGTGTTCACCCCAGAACTGAGAATATTCAACCAAAGAAGTTGGAGACAATATGAAAGGTGGGGCTGTCAATGAGGACAAGTCACCGTTGTAGGAGGCGATTGATTTGAGGAACGACGTCCAGGATGAAGAAGAGGAGGCGGAGGACATCTTCTTAGGTTGGGGCGAAGAGGTTGTAGGATTGGCTGATGATGCTGGATCGGTTGAATCGGGGTTGGATTCGGACTTGTTTTTTTTATGTAGGAACTTCACTGTGGCTGATTTTTCTTATTCTCTGTAAATTTAGTATAACTTGGGGATTATACTAACTTCTTTGAAATAATAAATTTGAGCTGTGGAAATTAGTTGCGTACGGGGGACAAGGTAGCGTTTGATGTTATAAGTTGAACAGGTGGCGTGTGTACAAACAGACAAACAGTTAAATTCAGAATAGTGTTCTGTTAGATAAAGGAAGCAATTGGAAAGCAAGAAGCAGATTAGGAAAGCAAATAGTAAGTTGAACTTGATATGAATAAAATGTCAATATTCAAAAACCACAATCAATTCAAATTTCAGATCAAAATCTAACCTCTAATTTGTTCATATGGCCTTACCGACTTTGTTTGTTCAAATTTCGAAATTTGAACGTTGATAATTTCGTCAAGTTTTTCCCACCTGGTTCAACAAATAGAACAAGGTGTGGTGTGCGCAAAAACACGAAGGATGCGCGAATTTGCAGAACCAACTGCCTATTGCAGTAATACTCTCGCATCGTATAGATCATTGAACGACAAACAAGATTTGGAATTACCCGATTAGGACGAATTTTTGCCATTTGGCACCAGTGCTCGTCAATTTTTCGCAAGTTGCTACTCAGGCGGCACGTGATTTATGTGGGGTTGTTCCGTGGTCTTTTTAGCCGAGTTCCGTGATTTATCATGTTACCTAATTCTTCATTCCATATAGCTATGAGATCTAGTATCATAAGACCTCATCTCTGAGGTCCCCAGGCTCCTTAGACTACACATCGACATGCTTTCCCTATGATTTTTTGTACTGATATAATTATTATTATTATCACCTATTTTCTCTTATACAAGGCAAATTCATACTCAAAATCGCCTTCTTTAACAGTAACTTCTTCACCGGCATCAACTTCACCTATGAAATCCAACAACCCATCTCTTCCAACCTTATCGAAATTGCCCAAGATGTAGTCCTTATCCAAGAAAGTATCCATCTCAACATCTTCACCTTTGGAATGTTTGATCTCCGTTATGAGCAAGTTATCAACCAAACCGGAACTAACACTCAAGTTATAGACCTCACCACCACCAATGATGAAGATCTTTTCAATCTCAGGAAGACCAGCCAACATCTTCACAGCACCCTCGATAGAATTCTCAAACTTGACACCTTCGATTGGTTTCACAGTGGACAGATCTTGTCTTGTTATAATGACGTTCATTCTCTTAGGCAATGGTCTGAACTTTACAGGAATGGAGTCCCAAGTCCTACGACCCATAATGACGGCATTTTGTTTACTTGGATCTGTTGTGATGGAGGTAACTGAACGGAAATATTTCATCTCTTTGCTTAGTTTCCATGGTAAAGTACCCTTAAGACCGATCCCGAATGTTGGAAGTAAGGCGGCAACTATGATTAAGACTGGTTTTGAGGAGGAAGTGGTGGTCATATTTTGATTAACAGTGAAAGAACTTTGCTGTTTGTAGTACACTTGTGAAAGTTAAAATGTTGTGAGTTGGATGACGCGTCGGAAATTTAATTTCAACAATCGATGCACACAAAACGCGATGTCCGGGTGTTTGCTTCAGCCGAACACTGTGAAGGTTTAGAACTTTGGAGGCAAACTGACAGAGCTATGGATGAGTCTATCACGTTTAATCAGATATTGTAACTCTTTGGACTACCAATTAAGGCAAGAAACTACACCGAAATGCCCATAGAATCACAATACACCACAACAATACAAACAACAATCCCATCAGACTTTACAGATCAGTACCATATACTCCTGACACTGCCTAAGATCAAACCAACATCTACAACAAAAAGCCGTATCCCAATAACTCTGTTTGTTTCAGACACAGCACAGGACCCAACGTTTACTAGTTATACCTACACGATCCCAGATAGGGTTAGAGGAGATATCTACCAGACGATCTTGAACAACTCTAGCGAGGAGATCTTGGAATCTAATAAGAAAATGTCAAGGATTATTTGTAAGAAGTTTGATATTCCTGTTTATCTTTCTTTGAATTGTCAGATTGATGGGTTTGAGACTGTTCGAGTTATCAAGAATGTCCTGGATCTGATTGAGGGAAGCTTTGCGAAGAAAGAAGTCGCAGATCAATGATTGTACAGTGTATATAGCAAGTATGTACTGAAAATCTATAAACTATAAAGTTAAACAATCGTCTCTCCAGTATCAAACTGAGAGACAAACAGAGCCCTTGATAGATCAAAAATCATGAGCTTTTTGTTCTGGAACCAAAGAAATAACCTTACCGGTTTCAATTAAAGACTTGACGTTCTCAACAACGAACTCTTCCATCTTCTTAATGGTTTCGAAAGAGTGAGTACCCATGTGAGGCAAGGCCAAGACGTTAGGCAAGTTGACCAATTCCAAGTTGACATCAGGCTCGTTTTGCATGACGTCCAAACCAGCAGATCTGATATGGCCGGACTTCAAGTACTTGATGAAGGCAGTTTCGTCAATGACACCACCTCTAGCAGTGTTGACAACCACGACACCTTGCTTCATCTTGCTGAATTTTTCCTCGTTGAAGAAGTGGGTGGTGTGCTTGTTCAATGGAATGTTGATTGAGATGATGTCGGAAGTGGCTAGCAATTCGTCAAGGGAGACATATTCGGCACCGTTTTCTTGGTCTTCTGGCAATCTGTTTCTGTTATGGTAGACGAACTTCTTGAACCCGAATGGCTTCAACTTGGAAAGAATGTTTCTACCAATACCACCCAAACCAACAATACCAACAGTCTTGCCTTCTGGATCATTGGCAACTGGAGTACCAGCGGCAGCCTTACGGACTTGTGCCCATTCACCCTTCAATAAAGCTTCGTGACCAGCGTTGAAGTTTCTCAAAGCACCCAACAATAAGAAGACATGAGTGTCAGCAGTGGCGTTATCGACTAACTCAGGAACGTTGGACAATTGGATGTTCTTGGTTAACAAAGCGTGAGGATCAACTTGATCGTAACCTGCACCGTTGTGGCAAACAGCCTTAACAGATTCAGGCAAATGAGAAACCAATTCAGCATCGAACAACCCAGTTTGAGTGACGGAAGGGAAAGTACGTGTGATGTAATCAACGTTGGAGTATTTGCCCTTTAAATCTTGAAGGAATTGTTCACGGTTTGGAGAATCATTAACGATAACAGTGGCGATTTTTTCTAATTCAGCCCAGGCTTCTTGAGCGTAGGCAACTTGGCCTAATCTGAGAACGGTTGGTTTGGTGGAGGTGGACATTAGTCTTCTGAGTAACATTGCTTTGGAAAGAATTGATGGGGTTGCGTTCAGGGGGTACCACGTTGGTGTTTCAAAAAAGGAAGTTGGGGGACTTTTATACTTTTTTCGAACTGTAAGTCTGTATGCAGCGAGCTGGAGAGTTGATAGATTTGCTTCTGAGTCCTGATAAGGTTTTGGCAGCCTAACAAGCACAAATGTTCCTTGTTTTATCAACAAGGTATCACTTTAAACACAAGGTATTAATACTAATTCAATTGTGGATATTTTGGATGTTCGAAATTCTTGAAGTTCTTGGAATTATTCAGTTGGAGAACCCAAACAGTTTTGAGCTTTCCGGAGATATGGGAAGAGATCGTGGGGTCATGAGCGCGCTCTACGTTGGTTCATTGTACCTAGCTGCTATGAATTAGGTTCGAGGATCACGAGTCTCCAGAGAGACAACTACTCTTTTCAGTTGGCTAATACTGTTCATCATGTTCCAAGTTCTGACGACCTACAGTCTACAGATCAAACATGAAGAGAGTATATTCGGTCCATCAAATACCAGATCTTTGACTGATATTCTTGTCTCGGTATAATTGCCCGCACCGAGTAAAAGTGCCCATCAATTGTTCGGATAAGATTACCGGAAACGGACAATAACGCCTTTAGTAGGTTAACCCCTCAGTGCACAAACCCGAGAATAAGACCTAACACTGGGTCACGTGGTGATAAAATAGGCTCACAAAACTTATAATCAACGATCAGTACATCTTCAAGATCTTAAATAATTTTAAATTAATTGATGAAACTTCATCAACAAAATTAAAAAAAAAAAGATAAAAGAATGAAACTTGTCAGATTGCCGTTTGCGTCCACTCAAAGCTATTCCCTCCGAAGAAGTATATAGTTCAAGTCAAGATCATCGCTCCTTTTAACTTCAGATCCTTCAAAAGAGGGAAAAGTAGTTGTAAAAAGGCAAATATAAATAGATGACTAAACCGCTAGGATTGTAGACAAGCTAAATAATTCTCACTCTAGGACACAAAGGTATATACCTCATCAACCAAGTTGGATTCAGTGGCTCTTAAGAAGAGACAAAGAGAGACGTTAACTATAGAAATGATCCTACTGTGGCAATTCGGTGTTAGTATTTCTGAATCCTGAAACCTGGTGCTGGGGTAATAATTTCTTCTCTCTTCCTGATATCAATATGGGCAGCTAGTGCTTATTGATAGCAGACCAAAAGTAGGGGGTGATTACATACTGAAGTACGTCGACAAAGTTTTGAAATGAATATATTGTGTGCGGATTGAGTTTGAAATGCGAAATTTTCAATTATTTTTATACCCCGTGAGATTTTTTCTTCGCCGGTGCTGCGCGTACCGGAAATCTACCACTTTTATTGGGGCGTAGCGGATTTAAAGATAGGGCAACGCCAACTGTTCATTATATTGGGTTATTGGTTAAACAAGGTGTATATCACGAGATGATATATTCTTTAAAGTTCCAATATCAAAGCTGCAAGTCTCTATGAATATGTATGTTTATTGAAATATGCAAATGTGGGGGTAGGTTCTAAAAATGATTCTATAGCCGGTCTATACAGACGTAGTGATGTAAGTCAGATCAACTTGATCTGATCATTTCCCTGGTAGTAACTTTT
The DNA here is from genome assembly GCA_030582275.1 of Waltiozyma pijperi. NCBI lineage: Eukaryota > Fungi > Ascomycota > Saccharomycetes > Phaffomycetales > Wickerhamomycetaceae > Waltiozyma > Waltiozyma pijperi. The sequence goes on from JAKTWX010000342.1 coordinate 11,484, forward strand.
GCTTGGCGTCGTTATACTCTCTAACAGTGATCTCACAGGTAACCTCCTTACACAAGCTCTTCTTGTTCTTCTCATTGACGTTCTGCAAGAAATTCAAACCTGAAGATCTCTCTAAAGATTCAACAGGAACTTCAAAAGACTTCAATGGAGTCTTATTATCAATAACAGCGTTGGGCAACACGAAAGCAGCAACTCTTAGATCATTGGAACCATCTTCACAGACAACCAACTTGTAGAAATGTGTAGGCACAGCGATGTTTGGTGGGTTACCGATGACTTCGTAATGGACTCTGTATTTCCCATCTGGATCTCTCTTTGGTAGATACAAGGGACCTGTGACGATTCTGACGTCTCTGTACTTCTTGGTCAAGTCTCTACAAAACTGCTCCAAATAAGCCCAGTACTCTCTGTTGAAACCCTCACCTTGTTGAGGAGAGATATTGGTCAAATAGAAAGTTTCATTCATAGCTTGTTGATTGAATTTAGCATCGGCAGCAGGGGCTTGATGACCTCTGTCATACCCAGATCTGAAATAGTCTCTTAGTGTGGCCCTGAACTTAGCTGGGATGGCTTCGTCTTCTTTGAAGATGGACTTCTTACGATCAACACCACCATCTGGGGATTTAATCGAGGAAGCATTGATGTGTTCAATGACGTAATATGGGTTTCTAGTGGATCTATCGTAGCAAGAAATGAACTCTTGGTGAGTCTGCAAATCATGAACGGGACCTGGGAACCCGTATTTGAAGAACTCCTGTGGATTAACTGGGGAAACAGTTGGTAAATTTGGTCTAGATGAAGGAGCGATGGCTGTAGAACCCGGAGCATTGGAATCAGTTGAACCAGTCGTTGTGGCGGAGGCAGAGGAAGAGCTCCAGAAATAATTGGTCACTGCAGCTAAGGTGAGACCACCAGCTGTGTAGTTGAATAATTTGGACATTAGTTGGGGTGATCAGAACCAATAAATAGTCTTTTTGATCCTTGGGCAGATATCTTCGAAACACTACAGCGTTAACTTTTTAAAAAAAAGCCTTTGTTACAGTTTACAGGCCAATACCCAGATCGTTTTCGCGAGATTTACGTGGCCGTAACCAATTTGTACTGTGGCCTGCGCAGCTCATCGCAGACCGTTATAAAATTTTAAAAACACACACATGTAGTAGTGTTGGAGAAAAGGTTCAATGCCTTAGCTTATTTCTTTCCAATCCACTCGAAACTTTACGCCACGCAATGGTTGCTAGTCAAGCTCGTAAAGAGCGTAGATCCCAAGGAGACAATAACGCCAGCAAGGACAGATTTGCCAATGCTGCCAATGAAGAGAGAAGCCACAAGAGGCAAAAGATCAGAAACAGAGGGAGAACCGAGTATAGAAATGTCACAAGAAGTGCTTCAAGAAGAAGCAATGTTGTTGAAGAAGAGCAAGCTGAGATTGACGATTTCCCTGATCACACCGAGTCGGAAGACGAAAGTGAGAACGAAGCAGCCCAAGACGAGGAAAAGGGTAAGGCTTATGATGCTTTGATGACTTTGTTAGCCGCTGAGAACGAAGAGGATGAAGAAGAAAGCGAAGAGGATGAAGAGGAAGAAAATTCCGAACAAGAGAATGATGAAGACTCTAAAGAAGAAGAAAAAGAAGAAGGTGCCGACAGCGAAGAAGAAGAACCAGAGCAAATTGCAGGTCTTATAACCAAAGAAGAACAACAATCCGACGAAGAACTCGACGAAGAAGTTGATTCGGAAGAAGACGAAGATAACGAAGATCCATTCGAGTACCATTTCGCCCACTCCGATGAGAAATACCTCTCGGACTCAATCAGCTCTCTCGGTGTCGCATCAAAGTGGAAGAACGTGAAGCGCCAATTCGAAACACACAGCTGCATCACATCCACTCCGCCTTTCTCTCAAAGCTCACAATCTCAACTTTACAAAACTCCAACCTCCCACTCTTTGTCGAACTACAAGATCAAGCAAAAGGCCCTGGAGTCATTCCTGCTACAAGAAGGTAACGCTGAAGCTGCAGACAACTCTGAAATTTTCCAAATGTTACTAGACCCAGTGTTCTCCTACCAAGACGTGCTATATCCCTACAACTCATACTCCAAGATCCCAGACTACAGAAAGCTATACACATTACACGCCGTGAACCACGTGCTGAAGACTCGTGACCGTGTGATCAAGAACAACACCAAGCTGTCGATCCAAAGGGAGAAGCTCAAGAACGGTGAGATGGACATCAGAGATGAAGTCGAGTTCAGAGATCAAGGGTTCACCAGACCTCGTGTCCTAGTGCTATTACCTTCCAGAAACCAATGTTACAAAGTTGTCATGGAGATGATCAAGTATGCCAAGATGGATCAAATTGAGAATCTTAAGAGATTCAAAGCTGAATTCCTTGAAGAAGATATGGAATTGCCAGAGGGTAAACCTGATGATTTTAAAGATTTATTCGAAGGGAACACCAACGATTTCTTCTGTTTGGGGTTGAAATTCACCCGTAAGTCAGCCAAGTTGTACGCTTCTTTCTTCACCGCCGATATCATCTTCGCCTCTCCAATCGGGCTGCAAATGATCTTGGAGCACCCAGATAAGAAGAAAAGACAAACGGATTTCCTCTCTTCGATCGAGATGTTTATTGTTGATCAAGCCCAAGCCATGGAGATGCAAAACTGGGACCATATTTTGACCATTTTGAAACATTTGAACAAGATCCCTAAAGATTTGAACGACACAGATTTCTCAAGAGTCAGAATGTGGAATATCGAAGACCAAGCTAAATTCTTCACACAATCGTTGATCTTCGCCGAATACATAACCCCAAACGTCAGCAATTTGTTGACTAAGTCCATGAACATCTTCGGGAAGCATCGTTTCAGATCCATCATCCCAATCAAGGACTCAGCCATGTTCAAAATGGGTCTTAAGATCAAGCAAATCTTCACCCGTTTCGCCTCAACCTCACCAATGGAGGAACCAAACGAACGTTTCAATCATTTTAAATCGGTGATTGTGCCATCGTTATCCAAATCGACGACTTATGAAGACGGGCTTCTACTGTACATCCCGTCATACACTGATTTTGTCCGCGTTAAAAACTACCTCAAGGCCAAGTCATCCCTCTCTTTCACCGACGTTAACGAGTACACATCAACGAGTGAGACGTCACGTGCCATGACTTACTTCAGACAAGGCCGTAAGAAGATCATGCTTTACACTGAGAGATTGCACCATTTCAGAAGATTCAAATTGAGAGGTGTCAAGAACATCATCATGTACGGCGTGCCTTCCAACCCATTATTTTACGATGAAATTGTTTCTTCCATTGGGAGATCCGTCTATGATGAGACTGCTGATTTCAACATCTCAAGTGTTAGGGTCATGTATTCTAAATGGGACGCTATGGCTCTGGAGAGAGTTGTTGGGAGTGAGAGGGCTCCTGTCTTGACTCATGGCCAGAATGAGTTCTACGAGTTTAGATAGATAGGGATAAAAGTTTGTGTGTATTAATAGATTGAGGTTATTAGAGCTTACAAATTATCGCTTCGTATTTATGCAACTAGTAGTTATAAACCGATTCATGGAACTTCACAAAAGTTTCATTGCTTTTATGAATGATTTCGTTCTGATTAAGCAACTCCTCAGATTGTTCACCGCTCATAAATAACGAAATACTCTCCAAACCAACAGCTTTGTCTCTCTTTGGAGTTATGTCAGGCTCAAGCCAGTGAGAACCCAGAATGTTATACTCTGTGAACCGGGCCCGAATGAAACTTTCATGTTCCTGCTCCTCTTCAATTTCATTCTCATACATCTTGTACAACTTTCTCAACATTATAATCTTCGATAACGTACAAGAGAAACTGTGCAACTCAATTCTCCGTCTGTGGGCCCTCTCCAAGGAATCACCACCACAAAGATTTCTCCCTGGAAGATCCTTCAGAACAACATTGAAATGTTGGTTAAGTTTCAAATCTGCGAACAAAACATGATACGCCTCATTATAAGAATGCTTATACTCCTCATTCGAGAGACATGTCATGTCCAAATCTCTAAGCTTCGTAACGGGTGAGAAATTGACACCACAATCAGTAAGAATCCTATCATGGAAAGGCTTAAGATTATTGTCGACGGCACAGGCTCTACTGTGATACAAATAATCGCACCATATCCTGTATGATTTCTCCGAATTGAAATCAATGAATGATTGAACGATGGATTTCTGAAGTAGGGTTGACTCGATCTTGATGTCCCACTTAATATGGTCTCTTTTAAGGCCATGGTCTAAATGGTCATAGATGAATTTATCGGTGTATTGTGTCGATTTTGGATTGTTGAGTCTGACGTCGGTTGGTGTTACGATATTTATCCCCTTTAAATTGCTCTTCACAGATAAAATGTCTTCTCTTGAAGCTGGTAGTAGTTGTTGCGGTAAGATATCGTTGAATAAAGTGCTTATGCGGATGAATTTACCCGTCTTCATTAAAATGAATGGAGTTGGTAACTTAACGTATATGTTGTTTAACAGAGGGATATCCTTGGTTTGTAAAGACTCGTCTTTAATGAGTGAGATTGAAGAAATTGCGTCAAAGAGGCCATATGCTCCTGTTCTCGATTTCGATAATTTCCCAATATTCTGTGGCGATTTGTATATGTTTAAAGTATGTGGGGTATCACGAACGTATCTGTGAATGATTTGATAAAGATTAGCTGCGTTATAACAATTATCATCTGTCAATCCAAACGCGAAATCGATTAAAAGATGAGGCATAATTCCCGTCACTTCTTGTATCTCGGCTAATCGAATCTGAATTGACTTCATCGTGTGATTAAAGGATTGTTGGAATTTACCGGTATTGAACATGTTACTTTCAATGTTTCTCTTAGTCCCAGTAATATCACTATCAATGTTAACAATGAATGGGTCAACACCAGTGCCATATCGGTTCTTGAATTCTCTCGGGATTGGACGATCTTGAGGTTTAACAATCACCACGACGAGATGTGATTTGGGTTCATAATATTTATGAAGTTCGGGAACCTTTGCTAGCAAATCTACTCTTTTACCGAATGGAAGGGATTTATATGTGCTATAGAGTATTTCTGTCGGGAAATCATGGAGGTTGAATGATATTCTTGGGAAAAGTTGGTTTTTTGATATATTCTCTTTGGTATCAGGTGGATCCATGATGGAGCGGTCCTATTCAAATCATAGAAAGAGATCATTTAGAGGACATGCCGTGAATTTGGTTTAAGGTTGAAGAAATATATACTTTGTTATATAATTTATCCACTTCATCTTTCGTTGTTGCGTCCTCTAAGAAACAGTAGAAACTTGCGAAGTCTTTGTTGTCTCTGTTCTCATAGTATTTCCCCGGATCCTTAATCCCGAATCAGCTTGAACAGCGCCGCGGTGAGGCATCTGGACATGACAGACCTCGGACAAAAAATAAAACGCAGTGGTTAAACGCGGAGGTGCATGTCCGAGAATTTTACAACTTAGACACGAATAATAATTTGTCTGGACATTTCTGATCGAGTTGTTTTACATCGAATTGAGCCCCGTATAAGTATTTTACGTTGCAATTACCTAGATTTATTTGACATTTGGTAATTGGAGGTAATTGCCAGTTCTCGACTGGCATGTAGTGGAACCTACTAATAACTATATGACGTAGTTACATGTGGTCACATGTGACCGGTGAGATGTCCGGATGTACAAATATAATCTCGATTTTAAAAGGAAGGCAAACGGAATGCGCGATGACAGGTTGCACGTTGTAAATATACGATTGATAATGACAGCTTTGCCAACAAATATCAACGACGAATTGAGCGACAATGATTGAACAGTTTGGTGCTTAAATTATCCTTTAAAACTACAATTGAACCCAAATCAGTCATGGAGTTGATCGAGACTGGAACAAAAGTCAAAGTTGGCTCTCATGAAGCTGAGATCATCAAGTATCTTGCTCAGGGTATGTCTATATTATCCCTCTTTTTCCTTCTCTACACTGCGATAGATACTAACCACTGTCATCAATTAAGGTGGGTTTGCTCATATTTACTTGGTCAATTACTCTCCTAGCGCATCAAGCCAGGAAGATCTCGGCCACTCATCAACAGCGGCAACGGCAAAGCAATCTACTTCAACTTCAACACATGAAACATCTCCAGAGCCACAAGCCGATCCAACTCAAGACCAAGATCCAAACAAGACAAAACAGCATGTGCCACATCAACATCAACAACATCAACAACAACAACAGAAACAAGCTGCTTTGAAACGTGTTCTTGTCCAGAACAAAGAGCAACTTAACGACCTCCGTAACGAAGTCTCCACAATGCAAAGATTAGCCCACAACAAACATGTTGTTAGATACATCGACTCCAACGCAGAGAAGCTTGCTGATGGCAAGTACGAAGTGTTGTTGCTCATGGAGTACTGTCCCAATGGCTCGTTATTGGATTTTATGAACAGACATCTCCGTGAGAAGCTGACCACGAAACAGATCTTGAAGATTATGTATCAGATAACCTCCGCCTTGACAGCAATGCACCAGTTGAAATTGATCCATAAAGATTTGAAGATTGAAAATGTCCTTATCGATTCCCAGGAAAACTTCAAGCTCTGTGATTTTGGGTCCACGTCTGCCTATATCAACCCGCCTTCGTCTCAGGAAGAGTTCCAGCTCATAATGAACAATATCATCCATCAGACAACTCCACAATATCGTGCTCCTGAGATGATCGACCTCTATAAAGCCATTCCTATTGATAACAAGTCTGATATCTGGGCACTAGGTGTGTTTCTGTACAAGTTGATGTACTACACGACGCCATTCGAGAGTCAAGGTGAGTTGGCAATCTTACACGGCTACTTCCAGTTCCCAGAACTACCTAAATTCCCTTCAAAGTTGAAGAACTTGGTCATCATTATGCTACAAGTCAATCCTGCATTGAGACCAAACGTGTATCAGGTTCTTGTGGAAGTATGCTCTCTGATGAAGAAGTACGAAGTTGACGAGCCTGCAGAAGTGGAGTTCGAAGATTTCTATGGCTTGGGAGCTTATGATTACCAAGCCTATGAGGCCTACCAGCAACAACTGGCGCTACATCAACAGTACCAGATGCAACAGCAGCAGAGACAATATCTGGAGCAGCAGCACCAACAGCAATACATGGTGGAGCAGCAGCACCAACAGCAATACATGGTGGAGCAGCAGCAGAGAGTTTTGGTCGAGCAACATCGTGAAGGTTCCGTTCAAACTACCAATGATCAGCAAGGCTTAGTCAGTGCTCATGACACAAGAGATAAATTATCTGAGGAGGTCTTGAAATCTGAGGCTTTGATCGGTGCAGAGAATAATACGATGGTTCAAACTCACATGCTAACGAAGTCAGGCAACACCAGTTCTGCCAATCTGAACGCTGGTGATATCAAGTTGGATTTAAAAGAAGCTGAAGCTGAAGCCGACGAAGACGAAGGCTCAGTACAGTTGGACAACGTGGAAGAAAGATTTCCAGACTTACAGGATCTGGAGAAATCCATCACGAATAAATCCAACAAATCAAGTCTTACAGGCGGTACCTCGGTGAAGTCAGAGTCAGAAACTACGATGGGTGCTCAAGCCCATGAAAGTGATTCTACGACTCCGTTCCCTGAGATTGAGAGTTTTGACCCGTTGAAGCAGCAAAGTCAGGACCCGAATCAGGAAAAGAGTGCAAGTAGGCCAGGTTTGAAGTACACCAAGACCGAAGCTTGGGAGAGCATCAGTCAGCTTGATGACAAGTTGGATACTCCGGCCACTGCTAATGCTGAACATGACGGTATCTTTGGCGTGTTTCACAACAACGATAAAGCTGTCATAGATGACTCCTCGATCTCTCCAGTTCCAGTTCGTGCCACTACAACTCAGACCGGCCAACAGACACATTCATTATCAGCACCAGCTACTTCCAAATTAGACCAATTCTCCTTTGATAATTTCAATCGTTCACATCCACAAGAGAAGAAAGACACTGGCACTAAGAACGATGAATTTGATGAGTTGTTTTCCAATTCTAAAACTTCAGCCACTACTCCTGCCAAAACAAATATCCCAAGTGGTGAATCTTCATCCACAAACGCCCCAATGAAACCCAATAACTCTAATTATACTTTGTCCAAGAATCCGTTCCCAACCAGCGTTAATGATAGCAGCTCCAACATCACTGCGACTTCCCCAATTTCCAAGAACCCATTCCCAACTTCTAACCAGCAATCCCTGACATCTCCGTCACCAATTCCTATTTCCAATCCTAATACAAGTTCTACCCTCCAGGTACCTGCTAACTCGCACAATGTCAAACCTCAAGTCTCTGGTGGGAATCCTTGGGCTTCTCAGATCATCAAACATAATTCTACTTCTCCGCAGATGAGTCCACAGTTTCTACAAGCACAGCAACAGCAGCAGCAGCAGCAGCAACAACAACAAAAATCACTGCCTTATTCAGCCCAAAACCTCAACCGTCATTCGACGACTTCGTCTCCCCCTGTTTCCAGCATGTTAATCAATCAAATCCAAACTTCTGGTTTGAACAATCCAGCACTTCCAAATCGTCCAGCTTTCCATTCCCCAGTGATCACTGTGACTGCTGATGAACAATTGATTGATTTCGGTGACGATTCACAGGGTAAGTCTGGGGGTAAAATCTTCACTTCTGCTAAGAAGAATCGTTTGGATTTGAACTTGGTCGAAGTGAAAGAAACAGAGTTCTTGCCTGATGGTCCGAAGATGGACAGTATCGGTAGAGATGACGATTCAGACGGTGAGTTAATTGTGGAAGAAATGGAGATCCCTCAGTCCAAATCTAGAAAGGGAAGCCATGAGTACACTCAGCTTAAGAAGAAATCATTCAATGGTGGTAATGATACCGGATCTGGTTCGATTCATGGGTTGAGGTTTGAAGTGGAAGAATTGGATCTCAGCGACCATTCCAAGTCCAAGAATCCAGTCAAGGCTCAACCAACGATGGAGAAGAAATCATTGGATGTGTCAGACGGAGAAATGTACGACTTCCAAGAAGAAACTCATGAGATTAGACATTCAAGACGTTCTTTTGAGATGCCTAGACCTCCGATTATCTTGAACTCCATCGTCAACGCTTCTTCGAAGTCTAGATCGAGTTCCACCAACAGAAGGGGGATCATAGCTGATGATTCGTTGACTGATGAACTGGGACTTTTGAACTCTGAGAAAAAGGATAAGAAGGAAAAGAAGGATAAGAGAAGATCGTTCCTTGGATTTTAAGCTTTGTTTGAACTAATATTTTTAACATCTGATAAAGTTGTACGTTTCTATAGATACATGAATTTCATTATTATTAATGTCGATTAGTGGTAGTATTAAATATGTTGTATCTCTCATGGCTCAAGGGCCCATGTGAATAGTATGAAATGTATGACTGTATGATCGTTCCTCCGTTCGTTTTAAAACAACCCCTTAATAAACGCAAAACTCAACTCTTCCCCTGTCCCATAATACCAGCCTCTCTGCACAAGATACAGCAAACTAGCAGGAAGATAAGCAACGACGGCATAGATAGTCAAAGAGAAAAGAATCAAGAAGAAGCAATGCATCACACCAGCTTCTTCATTCTTCATTAGATAATATGGTAAATGGATGTAGTATGCCCAATACAGAGATTCGAAAAAGTTACGGATCTTTGTGAGGATGAAGTTGGAGTCACGATCGTTTTCTTCGTTCGTTGGGTAATAGACAAATGTACCGGCCATTATGTGTTATGTATGTGAGTCTGAGAGTGTTTAGGTTGTTTGAAGTTGTTGGAGCAGTTGTTTACTGTGCAGTGCAGTGGGGCTTAGAAGGTTCTGAATAGGATCTGAATGAATATGGTTTGTTAAATCTTTAGTGGGAAAAGAAAATAAAGACTTAATGTAGTATGACAATATTGATTGATTGAGCAATAACTCAAACAAAGGCGTTTAGTAGTTATTCCTGTTTTGACTGCCCCTATCTCTCCTTTTCATTTTCTCTCAACTAGTTCACCAAATTAATATGGCGCGCGTCTTTTCCGAGATTTGCGTTTCCGGAAAGGAGCCCTACATGAATCTCACGTGTAAAATCTTGTATGTGCTTATACCAGAACCGATTATAGATTTGATCCTGGAGATTCAGGGCGATAACCAATTACTAGTTGAATTTACTTGATTAAACCACTATCAAATCATCAACTGACATAGAAAGGTGCTCCATAATACACTTCACAAAGCGGTGAACATAACAATGAGTGATCAGGAGCAGAATAGGCAACCAATCGAGCCCATCATAGAGTCTAGTACCCTAGGTGACAAGACTGACAGTGATACAACCACAAAACTACAAGAACAGAAGATAATAGAGGGGGACAAATCAAATGCTGTGAGTGGTTCTTCGAAAGATAATGAGTTGGACTCTCAAACAGAGACAGTTGAGGATGTTGAAGATGTTGTAAATACAGAATTGGAAGGCGAAAATCAAGCTGTACGAACGGAGTCCGACGTCAAAGTTGAACCAGTGACTGATACAATGGAGAATACCACTGCTTCTGTCTACTCTAATGAGATTGATGATAACGGTGTTGATAAATTAAACGTTGATGACTCTCATGCTGAGGTTGCAGAAGCCGTTGAGCAAGATGCCGATCAAACTGAGACTAAAGACGACGATATAGACTTGAATGGCAAGGACCATACTTCCGGCACTGCACAAGACCACAATACGCTGATATCCGATGATACTAACAGTGAAGAAGAATCTGTGCCCATTGATCATCCTCCAGAGACCAGTACTACCCATGGAGTTTCGAAGGAGGAAGATCCCACTGATAGCACTGCTCAAGATCAACAAGAAGTGATTCCCAGTTCCGATCAACCGGAGACCAACAATCCAGAACAAGTAGACCACACACAAGAAAATGAATCAGAGGAAGAGACAGTGGACCTTGATGCTCAAGAAAAGCCAACAGAGCCAAACTCATCCTTATCCCAGCCAGATTCAGATACACAGCCACTAATACAGCAAGAGCAGCAACCACCACCACCACCAAACAATCCAAGTGCATTGATCCAGTTCCACAAGATAATTAACGATACGATTCACATAACATACATCACGTCATATAACGAGAACCTCTACATTGGCACATCGCAAGGAGACATCTATCATTTGATTCGAATCGAATCAGACTTCATCCTTATTTCCAAAACATCAATCACTTCTGGTAACGACATCACAAATTCTGAAGAAGATCATTCAATTTCAAAGATCATTGTGCTCCCTGAGTTATCCAAACTTCTTGTGCATTCGAACCATACACTGACATTCTACAACACACAGTTGCAAAGAGTTAAGAATAAACAACTACACAACGTTCAAGACATCTCATTATATGGCACCGATTTGACGTTTTTCCAAAACCATACGATCAGAACCTTCAATTCTTTGGACTTGAAATTGAAGAAAAGAATCGACTTCGAAGGTGTGGAGAACGGTGTTATGTTTGAAAGGTTTGCATTAGTTGCCAGTTTGATGTGTAAATCTGAGTCACAAGGATCGGTTAATTATGATCTCATTGACTTCAAGACTTTTTCCAAAATCCCCGTGGTCAGTGCTAAAGATTCAAACCTTTCTTCCTTTCCTCATTTGATCAAAGTTTTCCCCCGCTCGAAATTGTTCTTGATCAGCTTCTTTGACGTCACACCAATGTGTGTTGCTGTTGATCATAATGGGGATATAGTCAATTCCATCAACTTGGAGTCTCATCCTGTCGATATCTACATCTCGAACGACGATTTGATCATTATCAGTTGCCAAGATAAGAGTGTCAGTGTCTATTACTGTCTGAGCGATGAGTTTAAGTTGATTCATAGCTTGAAGACAGATGATCTTGTGAAGTTTGTCAGAGTTGGAGATGTCGGAAGGGAAGTGATACGCTACAGTGATGTGGATTCTGACGAGGTCAAGGAGCTTGTGTTGCATTCGTATATCGCGCTTTATAACGATTGGTACCTGGAAGGCCTTGAAATGAACCTCATTCAGTGGCTGGTCGACTTGGAAGATCTACGATTGGTTAAGGCGCAGATAGAATGCTACTCCTGCGCGGAGAATGGTGAGGGCAAAGCCTTGGTTCTAAAGCTCTTGAAACAGCTACAGTCCCTTTTATTATTGGAAAATGGTGTGATACCAAATGAAAAGCTGGATTTGGACTTGTTTTACTATCTGATTGGTGCGAACGAGAAGCTATTCATGTTTGAATTGTTGAGACAGAAAATCGAAACTTTGAAAGAGACAATTTCAGCTGGGAAGAACAAACTATTCCAGATCAGCCTTAAGAATTATGTCAAGTCCGTATTAGAAAAAGAGAAAGCTGAGACAAGTTTACAGATGAAACTGGTGTTCCTCAAATTGTTCAACGACGACTTCAAGACTTTATCACTGAATCTTCCATATTTATCTTCAACCACCCACAATGAGGAAATAGTCAACTTTTTCCAGTCCCATAATCATCAGCAATTACTTCTACTCTTTTACAAGCAAACCAATCAACCAGACAGATTAATCGAACTATACAAACAACTAATCAACACAACGTCCAACAATGACCCAATAGATCCGAACTTCAACAAATACGACCCTCAATTTCTCCCATATTTCCAAACAGATATCAGGGTTCTTCGTCAAATCAACCGTTTGAACTTGATAAACACACATGATTTCCAAACCGATCAATTGTTAAGTGTTGTCAATGATATAGAAATGGGGCAAGATGTTCAATTGGATGAATGGTTTTGGGAAGTTTGTAAGAAGATTAGTGTTAAACAGAGCAAAGAGTTGAGTATTAAGAGATTACAGAAAAGTTTGATACGCAGTGAGCTGAAAAGACTTAAATGAATAACGGGTGTCATTATTTATAATACTATGATAAATATTATTTAAGGACTTCATCTTTTACCTATATTCAAGCACCAGCCTGCCTCTACCCACGTGTCCCGTATCTTTTCCCTGTCCCTCCCGAGCTCCCGAGTCCTGGCCGGGTTATACGGGATATGCGGTATTCAGCAAGCCCCCGCGCCCCAGACATATGCGCGCCACTTTCTAAATTAATTGATCTTGCAGACACCTGGAGGCTGGAGCCTGGGGCTGATAAAAAGTGGCGAAAGTACACTCCTTGATTTCCAGTTGAACTTCTTGTAACTCCTTGAATTGTATAGACTTTATTCGAATTGGTTAGAATAGTCTTCAAAACTTAAGATTCACTCTTCATATCATTACACTCACTTGATCCAATGTCATCATCTGCTTCTCCTCCTTCTTCTTCTCCTCTAGAAGTTAAAGAAGCTGCCAAACCACAAAAACCAACTATCCCTGATTCCGTGAAAGGAGCCATCAAAGGAGATCCATGGCTAACTCCTTTCGCCAACGAACTAGCAAGGAGAAGATCCCTAGCTGACAAATGGTTACAAACGTTCCAAACCAATGAAGGTGGGTTGTTGAAGTTAGCTGATAGTTATAAAGAATACGGGTTTCACGTTGAACAAGATGGAACTATCCGTTATAAAGAATGGGCTCCTAATGCCAATCAAGCTCATTTAGTTGGTGACTTCAATGGCTGGAATTTACGCGCTCACGAGATGCAAAAGGATGGCTTTGGTAACTTCAGCATTGTCTTACAGCCAGGTACCATTCCTCATGATTCAAAGGTTAAGATCCTCCTCACGTTATCAAACGGGGAGACACTTTACAGATTACCCGCCTGGATCACCAGAGCAACCCAGCCTTCCCGTGAGGATAATCTCCGTGGTGTAACTTCATACGACGCTCGTTTCTGGAACCCTTCTGAAGCATACCAGTTTAAACATCCAAGACCTCAACCTTCTCCCTCTTTGAAGATTTATGAAGCTCACATTGGGATCTCTACCCCAGAAGCCAAGATTGGGTCATACAAGGAGTTCACCAGAGATGTCTTGCCACGTATTGCCGATTTGGGATACAATACGATCCAGTTGATGGCTATCATGGAACATGCATACTATGCTTCTTTCGGGTATCAAGTCACGAATTTCTTTGCTATTTCTTCAAGATTCGGGACCCCTGAGGATTTAAAGGAGTTGATCGATGTTGCCCATTCCTATGGGATTGTCGTCTTGCTAGATGTTGTTCATTCTCACGCTTCTAAGAATATTGACGATGGGTTGAACGAGTTCGATGGGTCCGATTATCAATATTTCCACGGTGGGAAAAAGGGTGATCATGAACTTTGGGGGTCCAAATTGTTCAATTATGGGAAATACGAAGTTTTGAGATTCTTATTGTCCAACTTGAAGTTCTATCTTGACGTATATCAGTTCGATGGGTTCAGATTTGACGGTGTCACCAGTATGCTGTACTTGCATCACGGTATTGGTACTGGGTTCTCTGGTGATTACAACGAATACCTCCATGAGAACTCCGCTGTTGATCATGAGGCGTTGAGTTATTTGATGTTGGCCAACGATTTGCTTAGCCAGTACGGTAAGCAGCTGCAGTACAAGTTCACTTCAATCGCTGAAGACGTCTCCGGGATGCCTACGTTGGGTATCTCTCGTGAAGATGGTGGTGTTGGGTTCGATTACAGATTAGCCATGGCGTTACCAGATATGTGGATCAAGATTCTCAAAGAGCAGCAAGACGAAGACTGGGACTTGGCTAAGATCGTGCACACTTTAACCAACAGAAGATACCAAGAGAAGGCCATCGGTTACTGTGAGTCCCATGATCAAGCATTAGTCGGAGATAAGACCTTGGCTTTCTGGTTGATGGACCAAGAGATGTACACCAATATGTCCGTGTTGTCTCCATTGACGCCAATCATCGACAGAGGGATTGCCTTACACAAACTCATCAGATTGTTGACCCATTCGCTTGGTGGTGAGGGCTACTTGAACTTCGAAGGGAACGAGTTCGGGCATCCTGAGTGGTTGGACTTCCCTAACGCTAACAATGGGGACAGCTACCACTACGCCAGACGTCAGTTCAACCTTATCGACGATGACTTGTTGAGATACAAATTTCTCTACCAGTTCGACAAGGCCTTGCAGCACACGGAGTCCAAGTATGAATGGTTGAACCATCCAGGCGACAACTATATCTCTTTGAAGAACGAATCAGACAAAATGTTGGTCTTTGAGAAACACGGGTTGTTGTTCATTTTCAACTTGCATCCCACCAATTCATACTCTGATTATCGTATCGGTGCCGAAGTTGCAGGGAAGTACAAGATCATCTTGAACTCAGACGAGGAGAAGTTTGGTGGCCACTCTAGAATCGACAACGAACAAAGATTCTTCACTACGAGTTTGGCTTGGAATAATAGAGCCAATTTCTTACAGATCTATATTCCTTCTAGAGTCGCCTTGGTCTTGGCTTTGGATAAGGAGTAGACGTCTGCAGCTTATATGCCCAATTTTTATATTAACAATTTCATGACAATTAAACTAGCATATAATGTGGCATAAAAGAGATACAAAAACTATAGAATATACCAAAAGGAACACCTAACAGGCTACCTATTTCTTAGCAGAAGTACGATCCTCATCTTCGCTTAACAAGAAGTCGTCATCGTCGTCTTGCAGAGTAGTCCCTGTGGTGGTCTTAGCAACGGAGATAGGTTCCCAACTTTTCTTATTACTAGCAGAATTAGCTGAGTTTCTCGAAGGCAGAGCAGGTTTGTACAGATCCTCTTCATCGTTTAATCTGCTCTTGGATGAACGGTCGTTATCGGTCAATTTGATGTTTTGGAATTTCGACATATCTAATTCTTCAGGTTCTTCGTAATCGTAGTTGAACTGACCGTTTCTTTGGTTCTTTTGGGTTTTGAACTCTTGTGGTCTGAAGTCACCTTGTCTGAACTCTGGTTGCTCTTGAGCATTGTTTAAAGAGTTGAACCAGTTGGAGAACTTGGTCTTAGTTTCTTGGAGGTTCTTATTGAATTGCTGTTTCAATTGAGGAATATCCTTCTCTATCAAATTGGTGAAGATGTCGTCTTCTTCGTCGTTATCTCTGAAGCTTTGTTGCTGCTGTGGTTGCTGTTGACGACGCTGGGTCTCGTAATGTTGCTGTTGTTGTCTTTGCAATCTTCTTCTTTCCTTCCTCTTGAACTCCTCGTCTAACTGTTTAGCCAAGAGTTCATCCTGCTTCAAGAGATCTTCAGCTCTGTCGTGTTCTGTGGCTTGTTGCTGGATGACTTCTGAGGTTTCAACGGCGACTTCCTCAATGTTAACTGTGGATGGATCAGTGTAGTACAACAAGGCATTGAAGGAGGATTCTAATCTGAACCCAGAGGCAATCAAAACAGTTTGGATCAACTTGTCTTCAAAAGTTGGGAAGGCTTCTTTTAAAGTCTTGAAAGATTCCTGTCTTGGAGTAAGTGGTCTTTGAGGCTTTGGTGGTGGAGCTGGTGGGGTTTCCTTGGTACTGGTCAATGGTTCTGGATCGTAAACGGTTAGACCAATTGATTCTTTCTTCTTTGCTGGTGGAGTTGGTTTGGCTTCTTCCTTATCTTTGGTTTCTTCCTCCTTAGCTTCAGCAACTGGTTTCTTTTTGTCTTCAGATGTTGTTGGAGTTGTTGTTTCTTCTTGTGGTTGTTCTTCTTTCTTAGTTTCTGCTTCTTCAGCAGCGTCTTCAGATTTCTCAGCCTTGGAATCTTCGGTTTCCTTTGGAACTTCGCTGTCTTCCTCCTTCTTAGCACTAGTCGTCTCAGTTAAATCAACGATGGAATCATCGTTTTCTAAATCAATGTCATCAGTGACAGTTTTAGATTCTTTCTTAGCACTCATTGTATAGCTCTTGACACTTATAAATTGAAAGTTCGGTACAAATCTGTGCAATTGAGTTGATATTATAGGGGGCAAATTCAATTATCCTTTCACTCTTCAGCTGTTTATCTCAAATCTCCAGAGTCCATTCGTCAAGCCACAACAACCAGCCCGGCTTGAGCCCTATAAAAATCCAAGTCCGCGGTGCAATGTGGCACCGCTCACCGGGTAACCCCGCTGTGGCCTTTGAAGTTTGGGTATAAAAAAAACTTTCACTACAGAGATCGAATCAGCAGCATACAATCCCATCCAACACGAGTGCACCCCCGTTGGTATTTCCAATTCTTTAGATAGATAGAGAATTACCACGAGTAATTCGATTGCTCTGACAATAGAACTTTTGAACTATGTCCGTTGGTTCAAGAGCGTGGACAGCAGAGTAAGATTAACGTTTGGTGAGGAAAATACAAATTATTTAATGATGTTGTTCTCTTTAGGGACTGCGTATGATCTTCTCCTACATTTTTTCTTTCTGTTTTTGTTTAGTTTGTGTATAATTTTGAATAAACTGACGCTGTCTTCAACCGTAATAGTCTTATGCTTATTGTTACATGCAGTAGTTGTGACGTGAAGTTGAACCTAGCTTGATAGCTACAACAGACAACAAAGTTTACGTAAGGGTTACATACTAAACGTATTAAAACTTGTTCTTCAACTCTCTGAGCTTGGCCATGACCTCCACAGGCTGAGAAACACCACCGATGTTCTTATGAATCTGTGGATCAGTCAATCTGACAAAAGGGTTGAATAACATTTCATCCCCAATGGTGAACTTACCTGTAGTGATTTCATTCTTTTTAGCGAAGTCTTCCAACTTATCCAAAGCGGCATTCTCCAAAACACTCTTTGCGAACTTGACATTTGAATTGGTGTATTCGTGGCCTGGATAGACGACAGTTTCCTTAGGTAATGCGAATAATTTCTCAAACGAAGAAACCATCTGAGCTGGGGTACCTTCGAAGAATCTCCCTACGCCAGCAGTGAACAAAGTGTCACCTGTGAAGACAGCCTTTTCGTTGGTATTGGTGTCTTCAACGTAATAACAGATGGAATCTTGTGTGTGGCATGGAGTATGGAGAGCGGTGATTTGAACGGAGTCGCCCAATTTTAAAATCTCTTGGTCTTTAGGAACATAGCTAACCAAAGGAGAGTCCTTCCCAGCGATGACAGGAAGGTTAGGGAACAAGCCTCTGAAGTGGGAGTTACCGTCTGAATGGTCATAGTGGTGATGAGTGTTAACAATGGCCTTCAGGATCACATTGCCATCGTTGATCAGAGGAGTTAAATGTGGCATGATATCCTTTGGTTCAGCTGGGTCGATGATCCATGAATGCTTGGTGCGGGCATCGGTGATCAAGTAGGAGTAATTGTCACCGGTTCCCCAGCGCATCTTGATGTGTCTCACTAGCATTGTTGTTTAATTGTGGTTTGTGTGTGGTTAATTGAAACTTAAAATTGATAGTTCTAAACTAACTATAAAGTATTGTTTGGGCTCTTATATCATGATTCATGGTTGATCGCGCGCCTGTCCTGTCATATTGCGCGTATTACCAAATCCGTAACACATTTGTCCGGAAACGAACAAATTGCCGAATTGCAGTTTGATGATATTTGGGACAAATTATATGCGCGGACATTCATGTCCCAATTTTAAATGTCTGAATATGAAAAAATTACAAATTCAATTGGTCATTAATTCATTCATTAAATTTGATGCAAGAACTGTAAATACATGATCACTAGCTGTCTAAATATCATCACCGTAGACAACATTCCCAATAAAACTAGAAAGTTGATTGAACTCGTTCACTCTAACCTGCCCTTTATTGTCCTTATGCAACTTCAAAGTACCAATATGAGTCTTGAAGAACCCATCGAAACATCTTTGTAAGTTCAAAGACTTCAAGCAGGGATATTTATCC
>JAKTWX010000342.1:35666-50302 GCA_030582275.1 Waltiozyma pijperi
ATATAATATTATCGATCTAAGATTTCATAATTAGTTATATGTATTGAAATATGAGCAGCGACGAGTGAGCGCTCAAATAAGTAATTTGGTATTCCGTTTCCTTTATCCGGGGAATTTTGTCGTGTTTCGGTTAATTCCGAACTAGAATATTAAATACTCATGAGCGTGGATTAACTCAAAGACAGCCTGTCAGGACCTATATGAATTATAAACATACAACTAGTGGTGTAAAGTATGCACTAGCCGTTGCTGTTCCGGTGATCATCATGTTAGTGTTGTGTTTACAAATATGATTACACGTGACTTGGTGCAATCTGTGACATCGAATTTATCTATCAGATTCTAATTTAGATAAGCTAGACTCCAAGAATATGGAATCATCAACTCGACATGGAAATTTCATGATTTTACGCAGAGATATATTACAGGGCCGTTTATGTGTAAGTTTGGGATTGCTATATCACAGTTTCATAAGCACCTAATTCTCTGACCCTCAAGCTGAATTAAAGAATCAAGATAGTAGGCACTAGTAGCCAAGGCCCAAGACACGAAAACTAGTTAAGTCACACAAACTTGAGAAATCATATCAATCTATTTCCATGCCTTCGGAACCAGGTTGCTTAGAAAAACTGGTGCTGTATGTCTCGGTAAGTTTGTGCGCTAATATGCACCGTTTACACAGATAATTGCAGACTAGACTACACACACCTGCATAGGCACATATCTTGCATGTCTGTGCATTTTCATTTTTCCGTACTAGATGTAGAACAGCTAGGAGTCAGGACAGTAGGACTCATGATCTCATCTCTCGTGGACCCTGGTCCGTAGTCCGCGGGGAACCAAATCGGCCTTTTTAATTTTGGAACAATTTCTCAACAAGAGTGTTGTATTTATCGTACTATTCGTAAGTTTGTTTAACTTAAATCCAATCATATTCACTTATTACATATACGACATGAACCATCAAAAATAAGGTTGACTTTCTAAAACCATAGTGCTGTCGGCTTCGTCGGCACCAGGATCCGAATTGTCGCTATCACCGAGACCATATAATTTGACAGTGCCATCATTCAACAGATTATCCCGCAGCATTCTTTGTCTTTTATTGAGGAATGTTCTAATACCAAGACTAGAACTGTGCCTTTTGATGGATGGAATTTGTGACATTTGAATCGAAGTCAGTGACTCGGGTTGCGTTGGATACAGTTCCTCGAATTCTTCCTGAATTTCCAGCTCTTGCAGTTCGTGTTCATCTTCTTCCTCCACTGCCTCTGGCTCTGGTTCCGCCTCTTCTTCCTGGCGTCCTTCTGAATCTTCATTTTGAGCAGTGTCACTTGACGAGCGCTTTTCTGTATGATCGAGTTGAGAATTCTGAGACGGAGACGGTGTCTCAAGCATAGGATAATTGGGTGATGATTCCTCGTCGTTAGAATGATAATCAGTAGTGCTTTGGGCATCGGTATTCACAATATCCATAACTGGCAGCTTGATGTTCTCCAGCGGTTCTATGATATCAGCTGGGTGTATATTCAAGTTGGCCGTCTGTTGATTCACTGTTTCATTTATCTCACTCATGAATGTAGTTAAGGTGTCCTGCTCCACAATGGCATCGTCTAATGCTGCAAGAAGCTTATTTGTTGATTGGGAATAGACGAAAATCTTACTATCTGGATCCTCTATGGCTTGTGATGATGCCACTTCATCTAAACCAGCTTCTTGATTATGAGTGCTTTCTAATGAAGAATGCACTTTGGGTTGACTCTGAGACTGGGTTTGAGACTGAGATTGCGATTGAGAGTGTGATTCTGACTGTGATTCTGATTCTGGTAGCATATTCCCGTCGTTTACCGTCTTTGTTTCCATTTGAATGACACCGCCACTCTCACAAGCTTCGTTGTTAGATTCACTAGCATCTTCTATCACATACGAATCAACGGTTGGGCTTGGGCTCTGTTGACTGTTCGGTTCCTCCTCCATGACATCTTCATTCTGATTCTGAACATTGACCTGTAACGTACTTGAAGTCACTTGGGTACTGCTGGATAGTGTATCTGTAGGGATGACTATTTCTTGGTGGACTTGAATATGATTCAGTTGGGTTTCCAGTGATGTTTGTGAGGTAACATTGGTACTTTCAGCATCCAGTGAGTGGATTTCATCATTATCTGTAGGGTCTGCTTCTTCTGTTTCTTCCTCACCTTCGTTTTGGCTAGATGGTACTCGGCTTCCAGAGACTACCTCAACATCTTCCTGGGTGAACTGTTGGTGCTTTGCTTGAGTTGAATTTTCATCCATGTTTTGGCTTTCTTCCAGGAGTTTCTTAGCGTTACTGATGTTATTGTCCAATCTCAACGTGGTTGCAGTTGTATCGATGTTACTTGCTGACTGGTTCTTCTTGGACTTTACAAAAGAGGCAGATATCAGTGCATCTAAATCAGCATCATCTTCAGAATCAAACTCTTCTTCCGAAACATTAGCGATATTGTTGAGGTTGGTATTGCTACCATCTTGTTTCTCCTTCGCCACGAAAGACATTTGCTCTCTGTTGGCAGCTGATACAGAGGGTAGTAGTTCACGAATGTCTCCATTGTTGTCTGTTTCAAAGCTTATGACTCTGTCCATATTGCTATAGCTCACCAAATGGTAGCAAAGTTCCCCTCCCTTTTCGTCTTCTGGTCTCCAGTCTAGAAATAGAACAAACCGTACTGTGATATAATTGGACCATGCTGGGTGCCCTGTGTATGGTGAAAGAATCTGTTGGTTCACTAAGCTCTTATTGAAGTTATCTCTGGATTGGTTCATGAACTCTTGTGACTCTTCCGAAATCTCAGTCTTGATAAACCTCGTGCTCACAGGCGAGACCATATTCAAGAGGAAAACTGGGACTTGTTGTTTGTTAGCTAATAAGTGGATCTGATTCAAAGTCTTGTGGATGTTGATGTTTTGTTTGTAAGTCGACGGCTCAAATTTGATAAAGTCATAATAATCTTCTATAATTATCAGTCTGTATGTCTTGGGTTGTATCGTGACATACTCAAGGAAGAGATATAGCTCCGCCCAACAGTTGCAGCACCAAAAGTTATCCACCTCTGTAGGTATTCTTCTTGAAGCGATCTTGATAGAACTGATCCATAGAATGTCCTTCTTTTCAGGCATTCCGTTGATAATACCATTTATCAAGGCGAATTTCCCTGAATTGTTTAGCCCATTGAACTCGTAGATGTGTGAATGCATGAAGCCATTGCCATTGAGGTAAGCAGAGTCCAAAGTTGGGAGAGGACACGCGATGGATCTGGTATTGTTCTTGGTTGATGATATGAGATCTTGGAGACTCTGTGTGGGTATTCTGTGGAGGGCCATGTGCGGCCTTTTGTTGTGGGGCGAGAGAGATGATCCTCTAGGTTTGGTGGTTGGAAGTTGGCCCAGTGCTGTTTGAGCCTTAGACTGGGAAGAAATACTAGTACTGTGACTGCAATATACACTTTAAGTAACGCGTTGGATCAGCTTTCAATTCATGTCAGCTCTGAAAGCTGCCGGCCCAGGAGATTTCAGTAATATTATTGCGCGCATCTAGCGATTTACCGCGCAGCCGCCGACCGAATTTTTCAAAAGTAAACAAAACGCAACGCGCTGATTAAAGGTAAACAAATAGAAAGCAATCAACGATCAAGGATCAAGGGGGCAAATTTTAAACCATAACCATAATCAGAAGCATCTTTGCACATTCATATAATCACATCTCTCACAGTCTTAACCCTCCATATCTCTACACAAAATGTTTGACGTGGACCACTCAATATCACTTCTCAAACAATGCAAGCAGCTTCCTGAATCTCACGTCTATGAAATATGCTCCAAAGTTCAAGAGCTACTAATAAATGAGCCCAACGTTGTCAGCCTAGACACGCCCGTCACCATATGTGGTGATATCCATGGACAGCTTCATGATCTCCTCACTTTGTTCTCCACAATAGGCGAGATGCCATATAAGAAATACCTTTTTCTTGGGGATTTTGTGGATAGGGGGTTTTACTCTCTTGAGTCTTTACTTCTTTTGCTATGCTTCAAGATCCGCTACCCAGATCGTATAACTTTGATCAGGGGCAATCATGAGTCACGTCAAATCACAACAGTGTATGGGTTCTACGATGAATGTCTACGAAAATACGGGAGTGCAAACGTATGGAGATATTGCTGTGAAGTGTTTGATTACCTTTGTCTTGGTGCTTCTATCAATGGGGCCATTTTCTGTGTGCATGGTGGGTTGTCTCCAGACTTGCTCAATATCAATCAGATAAACATCATAGACAGGAAACAAGAGGTTCCACATGAAGGTGCGATGTGTGATTTACTATGGAGTGATCCGGATGATGTTGCAAACTGGGGGGTCTCGCCGCGTGGAGCGGGCTATTTATTTGGGGCCAATGAAGTTGATAAGTTCTTACATGTGAATGGGTTGTCTTTGATAGCAAGGGCACATCAGTTGGTGATGGAAGGTTATAAAGAGCTATTTGATGGGAAGTTGGTCACTGTTTGGAGTGCTCCGAACTATTGTTACAGGTGTGGGAACGTCGCTGCCGCTTTGACTATTGATGATGATTTGACAAGGGACTACACCGTCTTTGAAACAAGTCTACAGGATGTTAATAATGTTCCTTCAAAGAAGCCCACAGTTGATTACTTTTTATGAACGTTTAATAAAGGATATAAAGATTGCACGTCAGGTTATGAACAAGAAAGAAATTTGGGGTATTGATATGTTTCTGATCAAGCCAGAGATGGTGTAGAATCTATACTTAGTGGACTTGTAACAAGCTGTAAGATGGGGTCCAACATAAAGGAGAATCAGTTGTGTGGTTAACTGAGTTTGACCTGTTTCTTGTGCAGCCGCGAATCTGAGCCAACCCCAAGAAATAACATAACATGAATATGAGCCTGTTACACTTTGCTTTACAATTGTTCAACTTATAGAGTCTAGACTGTTTATATTATTTTGAATAGATATGTCAATGTCATCAACACCACAGCCTGCTGTGGTCACCAAGGCTACAGGAAACCAAACCTCCCATTATGATCCGTCTATCCCTTCATTACTTCCACCTGAAAGAATGTACACTTTACAAATCGGTAACAAGAGGTTTGTCCTATCAGGAGCCTCGTTATCGAGTGATGGGCCATCATATTTCACCAATTACTTTTCAAACTCCGCCAATGCTGAGAAAGTCTTGTTCATTGACCGTTCGCCTGAGGTGTTCAAATTGATTTACTCGCATTTGCAAGGTTATTACATTGAGATCCGTGATGCTGATTTGTTCACCAGATTGTTCAACGACGCTTTGTACTACAACTTGCCGACTTTACGTTCGGTGTTGATTAACAACGAGTACTACTATGTCTTAGTGCAAGGTGTGTCGTTCAGTTTTTCGAAGTCATTGGTCTCAGGAAAGGGGAACTTCCCTAACTTCTTCACTGTTGCTAACGATGCTTTGTACGAGGATATCAGCAACTTGATCGTTGATAAGAACTGGATCCGTCCACCACCGCAAGCTGCCCCTTCGCTAAACCGTGATTTGAATCTTCTGAAGCAGTTGATCTTGCTGCTTCAAGGGTCTGAAGTTTGCCTTGACAGTGACTGTCATAGAAGAAATTTGATCAGGGAAGCCAAGTACTACCGTTTCTTCGAATTGGTGGAAAGACTAACTAAGTCCAAGATCGTTTGGAACCCTATCAACGAGTCAGAAGAGATCCTTATTCCGCTGGAATATCTTGACCTTAAGAGCAAGCTGGCCTTAACTCAGACTCCTTCAGGGTTCTTCTGGTCTTTCGGGAGACTTTATGGGGATGATTTAACTTCGAGAGTCTTGATCATTCAAATTGACGAAACAGGCGTCGTCGTTAAGAAGACTGAAAAGACCGTGACCTTCGAATTCCATGGAAATGTCATGAATAAGTTGAGATCGTTACTAAGAAACACTAACAAGAAGGTTCTTGGGAATGCCAAAGTCACCGATCTTTCGACTTTCTCCAATATTACTATCACTGAGGACAATGGGCCGCTTGTTATCTCTATTCCAGAAGACGAATTCACTAGATGCACTGTTGATATTGAGTATGTCCAAAAGCCTTTGCAAAATTCCGAATACTCTGGTTCGTTTGATTGGAAACTAACGCAGTGTCTCATGAAATTCCAGTTCATCAGTGTCAACCAAGCAGGCGGTTATGTTGTCAAGCCGGAACTTGTCAAGGCCAAAGTTGCGGTGGATCAAAAGGATTTCTACAGACAGATGGAGTATCTATAAACAATCAATGAACGACGTTAATCCAATTATTTCTAAACCTATATACAAACCGCACCAATAATAATAATAACAATAAATCAGTAATGTTCAATCATGCTTGAGCTCTAACAATGTTAACGAGGGAATCCTTGGAGTTCTCACTCAACAACTTCTCGAAGACAAACTTCTCAGCAACTCCAGCACCCCTTGTCACAAGTAAGGCACCAATTAAAGCTTCCAAGACACCGGCTTTAATAGAATTCTCACCAGATTGAGTAGGGTCTGTGATGGAATCATCACGCTTCTTCCAGTAGATCACGTCAGCGAAACCTTGTTGTTTCACAAAAGCAGCTAGAATATCGGTACTGAGGGTCTTTCTAGATTCAAGGGAGCCCAAGGCAGAGATACCCTTTTCACTGTTGACTGTGTGAATGGCACTCTTGTGTTTAAGGAATTGGGAGCCATGGACAGATAATTTTTCATTGAATGGCTTCATACCATGAGCAAAGGACTTATGTGTTAATACTTGTAATAAAAGGTTGTCGTCTAAGGCGTATTCCTCGCCGAGGTATGTCTTTAATGAGGAGGTCGATTGGATATCGTAGGCTTTACCACATGGAGATTGTAAAAATGTAGCTGGGTCACGGACTAAACCACGCACTCTCTTTGGTTGGGCATGTAAGTAACCGACAGAACGATTTAGGCTCTTTGTGCTTTGGGCTTTGAGAATTGGAAAGAACATTGCTGGATGCTGTGTTTGTGGTTATGGATGGATGTGTGGTGTTGGTGTTGATAAATAATGCTAAAGATCGACTCACACCCTTCTTAAAGTCTCATGAATCTTTTTCGATCTTAACCCAAGGCTTTGCCCGCTATGTTTTTGTCGGCCAAAAATTTTCCAGAACGATTTGGGGGTTTGTTTTGGCGAACATGTTCGCGCATGGGCTTATGTCAGCTTTTTTCACAATAAGAAGTAAGTAATTCGATGAATCAGTGTGTATTGAAAGCGTTTTTGAGTGTAAATATTATTAGATGTTGACCCTATATGTAAACCCAATTGTTTTATTTTCAAAAATGGCTTGAAACTAGTGGATATTTGAGCACTCTTACTGAAGCTTATGTCCGGCTGTCATTTTCCCCCGGGTAATTCTGGGAGAAACCCTGCCAGAAAAATTTTAGGCCTAGGACAAGATGAGCTTCTCATCTTATAAAACTAACCTCATAGATTTATTCATTTCATTGTATCATAGCCATACAATTCAAGATGGATATTTTCCGTGTCTTAACCAGGGGTGCTTCTCTTAAGAAAACCAAAGAAATCACAACCGATTACTCCCTTCCGGGTGCGTCCAAGCAGGGCAAGAAAGATAAGCTCAAAGCTAAGAACCTAGAGAAGCAAGTCAGTAAAGAGATTGATTTCTTCAAGACCAACAAGTTCCAAGACAAAGCTGAAGCATCTGAAGACGAAGAGGAGGAGGAAGAAGAGGTTGCCTTCTACGAAAAGAAGGCCCCTAACAAAGTCACCACCGAAGAAGAAGCCAGACAGTTAAGAAAGGTCAATAAGGCCAAAATTACCGGTGATGATATCCCATTGCCTATTGCTTCGTTCAACGACATCAAATCCCGTTTCACAATCTCGCCTGAGCTTTTGGCCAACTTGGATGTTCTTGGGTTTGATAAGCCAACCGCCATTCAAAGTGAAACCATCCCCATTTCCTTGTTCCACCGTGATTTGATCGCCTGTGCGCCAACAGGTTCCGGTAAGACATTGGCTTTCTTGGTCCCATTGATACAACAAATCCAAGATTTGAAGAATAAAAACGAAGACGACGTCTTGAAGGGTGTCATCTTATCTCCTACCAAGGAATTGGCCAAGCAGATCTACGAAGTGGCTCTCAAGTTGTCCAAGGGTATGGGTTTGAACATCACATTATTGTCCAAGTCTTTGAACGCTAAGTTTAAGAATGGAGTCATCAAGAAGAACAAATACGAATTGATCATCACTACACCATTGCGTTTGATTGATTTAATGACCAACTTGGATCCATCATCTAAGGTCCTGGACTTCCAAAAGTTGAAATTCCTCATAATGGATGAAGCCGATAAGTTATTCGATAAGACTTTCATTGCCCAAACAGATGAGATTGTCAGTAAGATCACCACGAACAACGCCAAGTTGCAGAAGCTCATGTTCTCTGCCACAATTCCATCCAAGATTGAACAAATCGCGTCCTCTGTGTTGATTGACCCAATCAGAGTCATCATTGGCCACAAGGAAGCCGCTAACGACTCCATTGAGCAGAAATTGGTGTACACTGGTAACGAAGAAGGTAAGTTGTTGGCCATTCGTCAACTGATCCAGGAATCTGAATTCAGACCTCCAATCATTATTTTCCTTCAGTCCATTGCCAGAGCCAAGGCTCTTTACCAT
The DNA here is from genome assembly GCA_030582275.1 of Waltiozyma pijperi. Taxonomy (NCBI): domain Eukaryota; kingdom Fungi; phylum Ascomycota; class Saccharomycetes; order Phaffomycetales; family Wickerhamomycetaceae; genus Waltiozyma; species Waltiozyma pijperi. Next base: position 44,376 of record JAKTWX010000342.1, read on the forward strand.
GAATTACTCTATGACAATTTGAAAATCGAAGTCTTGCACTCTGAAAAGACCCAAACCCAAAGAGATGACATAATAGCCCGTTTTAAGAAGGGTGATGTGTGGTGTTTGATCTGTACAGATGTCTTGTCCCGTGGTTTGGACTTCAAGAAGATCAACTTGGTTTTGAACTACGATGTCCCATTAACCGCTCAAGATTACGTCCATAGAATCGGTCGTACCGGTAGAGGTGGTAAGATTGGTAAGGCTATAACATTGTACACCAACCAAGATACACAGTTGATCAAGCCGATCCTGAACGTGATGAAACAGAACGGTGTGGAGATGGAAGGCTGGTTGCAAAACTTGGCTGCTGATAAGAAGGGCTACAGAGAAGCTAAGGGTAAGAGAGTGGAAAGAAAACAAATCAGTACTGTTCCAAGGGTTGTGAAGATGAAGAGAAAACATAAAAATCAAATGATTGAAGACTCTAAGAAGAGAAAGCTCCAGCAATCTCCTAATAAATTATAGTCCGTTTATAGATATTTAGGTTATGATTTACGCATAGATTAGGTATAGTTCTTGGTTAATGCGTGAGCATTTGTTGTAGTTCAAAAGCATTGGTATAATGTGGATGTTTATATACGCCTTTACTGTCTGACTGAGAGGTATCAATGTTTATTCTTCAAATTTGATTTAGCTGGTGGCTATTCAGAAGTTTTGCTCCGATCTTTCCGGACAAAGAAAGAAATAACGATCCTTTGAAAGAGAGAAGAGAGCAACAAAAAATAGACAGATAGGCATAGTTTTCTCTGAATTGTGCCTACTTCCACTCTTATTTCCTTTCCAGTCTTTTCCCAACAAAACTTCAGATGTTTTTCCCTAGATGAGAACAATAGCGTTCAGCTTTTTGAACCGGGGCAATCATGTCATATTATCAACACTTTCGGCTCAGGAGTCAGCTCTGCCAATGCAAACGCTAGGTTACACTCATCACCCTGACTTGGAGACAGTTCATTATACTAGGCTCTAGTCCCTTTAACTCAAAACTATCAATCATCGATGAGTATCAGTGTAATGCGATGATGCTGTTGTCTCTTGGCGACTACTCTCGAGGCTCGTGTGCCCATATATCGAGTACGCTAGCTAATTACCGTTAACATGCTAGCTAAAGACCCCTTGTCTCTGATCAGAACGGTGAAAACAATGGAAACACATTTCACATTATGATTAAATCGTTGGAAACAAGTATCTATTTACGTTGATTAATATTGTTTGAATTGGAGAATAAAGTGTCGCTACACAGAGCTGCAAGGCCGAAGTTGAAACATCCGAAGCATTCCTCTAGAACAAACTGTACCATGATAAAATCTCTAGAAAATAATAGCTCTTCCACACAATAACCGACCTACTTGATAGATTCGTGGTGTCTAAGCATAGTAACAAAGACCAAATATCCCAACCATACTCGACATCTAACGGTCAGCCTTCGGCAACGCTACGCTGGCAAACCTAAATTAAACCTTCCTCATGCAAAACCTAATCTCACCATGACCAAAACGAAACTACAACAAAGAAAAACAACAGATTTAAATAAACGGTATCCCAAAAATAATTATATTAGCTATAACCCTTAAGCTAAACTAAATAACCCTTAACAAGAAAAAATAGAATTTTTGACAATGAAAACTTTAAATAAACTGAATCTAATAAATAATAAAAATATTGAGTCATTAAATTTAGAATAATAAAGCAACACCGGCAGCGATAGCAGCAACAGCTGGGACAGCCTTGGCAGCAGCACCTGGGAAGGTGGAGATTTCGTGAGAAGTAGAGTTGACTGGCAAGGATGGGACAGAAGAGGAAGCTGGGGCTTCAGTGGTGGTCAATGGACAGTAGGTGGTGTATTCAGTGACGGTGGAGTCAATGGTGGTGGTGACGACGGTTAAACCGGTGGTGACTGGGACTTCAGAACAAGCGTTGTCGTGACAAGAAGTGATAGTGACAACGGTGGTTTGGACGTCATTTTCAGTGGCGTAAGAGGTGGAGTTGACGTAAGAAGCGGTGGCGACGGCAGCTAAGGCTAAGACGTTGGAGAATTGCATTGTGATATTAAGCGAGTGTAAAGAGTTGGATAGAACTAAGAAGTTAAAGAATACAAAAAAGATTGAAGTGGATGGTAACGAGGATGAAGAAAAGTCGGGTGGGCGCAGTCTTATATACTTTTCGCCCAACTCTGACTCTTTGAAAAAATCGTCCGTGAACTGTTTCATTTTTCGCACCGACTTGTCGCGCCTCTGCAAACCGACTGCAGATCGTCATCAAAAGAATGCGCTTTTTTCCTAAAACATCCACAAAAGATCTGCGGAAGGCGCGATTACTTCCAAAAGCGGAACAGGCAAGACAAGAGATGGAGCAAGCGCCATGCGGGTATCGGCAGAGTTCCCACGGGCCAAAACACAGGCGGGACCTTCAAAGGGATGAAAGTCTCCTGTCTACGGAATGTAAATAAACAAACGTTACCTGGTACCGTCAACAAGTGTCAACGACGTCGCTACTCGGGGGATCTTTGCAATCTATCAGCTTATCTATGTTTTCCAGCGCTCTTCAATTCTTACAAGACTGGGAATTTTGTAATTAGAAAAAATGCATTTGTAGTACTATGAAACCTATACAAAAGAAACCTGGAATATCGTTTCTTCTTCAAAGATATGGTTATAAAAAAAGAAACCGGCTCCCTCCAACAAGCTGATTTGAGGAAACTTTATCTCTGTTCGGTGTTTGTTTATTTTTTAGATTTTCCTTGCTTCTTTGTTGGTAGCCATGGCAACCGACTCCCGAGCAAAGATCAACCAGCGCGCAATCTGCAAACATGGATTCTAAAAATAGTGGTTGCTGGTTACCGGCCGAACAGCACGAATCGTGTTCACGATCGATTTCATGAGCGCACGATGAGATTGACCTAACATTTTTAGGGTGTTTTTACATTTTTACTAGCCAGATAAAAACTTCTAACAATCACAGTACACATCTCAAGAATTCTCTACAATTATTGTACCATGACCATCTCAATTGCACTTAACATCATACAAAATACAACACCTACTTTTTCTTAACTGGACACTGGAGGCTTCGTAAAATAATTTTCTGGTAGCGGACCACACAAACCGCAGGGACCCATGAAATTTGTATCATCATGTTTCATTGCATCATCGCGACACCGTGCCGAAAGTTACAATCCCTGGCGTAATTTTCAGTACGTGCACGGTGCGGCGCACATGGGCTTTGCGACTCGCGAGACGACTGCGAGCTTGGGAAATAGCAGCCGGATTTTCAATTTAACCAAGCTTGAGCCGACTGAACTCGATCTACCGTTGAACGGTTCAGATCTTTAAAAAGAAAGAAGAAGTTGATATTTGAAAGAATTAAGGAACTTCAATTCATTGGAACTCTACATAATATTAACATGAGCCTCTATAATTTTATGTGTTGAACTTTTGCATCGAGAGAGCAAAAATTTTGGTTGCTATTTTGAGGTGAGACCCCTGCACTCGGAATTTGACCTCAGTACGGACGTAGGTTGTGATTTGTAAGAATCAGTCAGAGAGACTATGTACTATGTAGGCTGGTGGATGATAGGCCAAATACGTGGGTGGGCCTTGACAAACTTCGATGTCGGATCAAGTTGTTTGTGTGTATGATCTGGGGAAATTCAGATAAACTGACGCCATTTTCAATTTTCAAATTCCAAATTTCAAATTTCAACCACGTTTTGGCGTTTCGCATCGCGTTGATGTTTGAAATTTGAACAAATATTTTAATTCGTGTACTTCTAATTGCCCAAAATTCAAATTTCACCACGCGTTAAAAAATCTGATGAATATGAAATTTTTGTTATCTGTGGATCGTAATAATTAATCGACTATATCCTGGCGGATAATCGATGCTCCAGCCTCCGTCTTACGATTAATTCAGCCATATTTGGTTCACTAATCACTGATGATCAGCGATGAAAAGAGCACACTTCGACTCACACTTCTGTGAGACAAGCTCAGGTCTAACCAAACAGCATTCTGTAACTTGTAGTCTGTGTCAGACTTCAGTCTAGCAGTCTCTTCATAAAGATGTGTGCAGTGTGCAAATTAATTACAATTAGTTGGCCAATGGCGGAGAGCGCTCGCCGTCATAGTTCCATGATCACTGCTGTGCATGGACATGCATGAAATTTTTGGGGAATCGGAGATCCGAAATAATACTCGGGATTGGAACGTACTACGAACCTGTGATCTGATCATTGTTCTATTTATTGTCTTAGGGCTATTTAATTCGTGACGGTTCAATTGGTTAAGGACAACATTCTAATACTGACAAACTCTAACAGTTAATAGTTATCAGTCAATTGTAATAAGATAATTGATAGATGCCTCCCTCTATAAGGATCTGTACGTACACGATGCTGCTGGATTCTGGCTGAGATCTGGAGCTTGAGCGTTTCCGATCTGGGATCAAAAATTGGAAGATCCTTAAGTTCTTAACATGAAGCACTGAATCATGTTTCAATGCTGACAACAGTAACCGTTAACGTAAGTACCAGCCTACGTCATCAGTTCTTCGTAGGGGATCTTACGGATATTGAGCTCAAGTTCAAGGGCAATGGCTGTGATAAAGCTGATGTGTTCCTAGCTGTTCGTTTCAGCCAAGGTAAATCCAATTAGATTAAGCCTGAAAAAAAAAAAAAAAACCTGTAAGATATACACACTGAAGATTAATAGATACACTTGATTGGTTCTCAGGACTTAAATCTAACTACAGGTCAATTGGACGTGATTAGTGTGTTATCTGTGAATACACAAATGTTGCTAGCGGTTTTTTCGACCTTTAACTGAAGTTTGCGATTCCTCAAGACCTAATTCCCAAATCAGTTCTAAAAGTAGCTCTTATCCACAACTCAATAGTACCTAAATTGTAGAAGTTTCCAAGTTAAATTCAATAAGGTCTTGATATAATAAGCCATACAAATGTCTCTCATGGAAACAATATAATGCAATTGATCATAGAGAAATCAAAAGTCGATTATAAGATCTTCCTATCGTGGGTGAACAGATAGATCAAATTACTTGAATTCACAAGTAATGAGTTGTGGCGGTGGTTCTACTTGATCATACTGAGTCAAAATTGAACGCTTGGATGAGATCTACTTAAAGAAGATTATATACATGCACTATGATATTAGTTATAGATGTTTAGTTCGGGTATGAAATCAAGAGTAGCTATGTCAAGCTCCTCAATGATACGTTCAAGATATGTCCTAGATACGTCCGCTGGGGAGCTGAGTCTAAATGTTCCCTAAGATTCAGTGATTAATAATTTTAAATATGTGTACGCTATAGCTCTCCATAAACTCATGTACGTCATATTATAAATAAATTAATATTATTTCCCTAACATATAAATAATATATTTATATATAAACAAGTAGCTCCCCGTAGTGATCCTGCCAGTTTACCAGAGGGCAGCGTAGGTGCAAACCAAAGCTCGTCATGAGCTCATGTAGGATTAGCTGCCCTTGTTAACTATCAACTCTATTTCAATATATATGTCCGTGTCCCACTTGTTGATAGAGTAAACCACACGCATACACCATTTGTACTAGTTACATAGATTAAGGCTTATACACATTATCGTACTACAACACTACTACCATGAATTACCATATTAATATCATCACTCAGCTCAAGACAGCTATAAATTATTAATAAATTATTTATATTTGATATTGATCACAGCAGCTTGGTGCAGCTGTAATATATGGGAATATTTTAATAATATTAATATATTATATATTAAATTATACATCTAGTTATAAAAATATATTAATAATATTTATAGTACGTCAATATTTAAATTTAAAATTACTTGAATAATATTATAATATTATTAATATGACGTAC
>JAKTWX010000343.1:1317-23014 GCA_030582275.1 Waltiozyma pijperi
GATATTATTGGGACGTGACAATGCTGTTCAAGGTTACGAAGTCTTCTACGCTTAGTCTGATATGTCTTCTGATATGATGTAATTTACATTTTATTAGATATATGCATTAAGGGTTAAGTTTTTTGGCATCAGTTTCTATGGTAGATGATTTTGAGCCTCTGTTTTTGTCTAATCGATTTAGTGTGTAAATTGAATTTTAATAACAACGTTTAAGTTTTTTTTTTAAAAAAAAAAGGTATTTCAAAATATGTCCAAATCGCTGAAAGTCTGAATTTCGAAAGCATACATATTATTTCAGAGAAGAAGCAAAAAACTAATGAAATATCATTAGAAACGAGAAAAAAGAGACGAACTAAAATAGGAGAGATACAGAAACCATCAAAACAGATATGGAAGGTTTCTATCAACCCAAACAATTTAAAAAATCAAAACATAAAAACCACAAATTATGAAGAGAAGTACAGATCCAGATCTAACTTTAAAGCAGACAATAAAACAAACAGCAAACCAAAACCAAATAGTCGTCAACGCTATTAGAAATCAGTGAAGTATTGAGAGTAAGGATCTTCACCACCAATACCGTAGTCCAATTGTTCTTCTGGGTAGTGGTCGAACAAGGAACTGTCACCGACACCACCAGTGATAGGAGGTTCGTAAGGAGTTTCGATATCCTTCGCCAAGAGCTTCTCCCAAACGACCTCAGAGAACCATGGGTGATTTCTAATGTCAGCTGGACCGTTGTGCAAATTACCCAATCTTCTAGTCAAGTCAGCGGTGATCAACTTTGACAACAAATCGACAGCATCTGGGTTCATGAAAGATGGATAATGGACCTTACCGGTAAGAATCTTTTGATACGTCTTCATAGGAGTGGAGTCGTAGAAAGGAGTGTAGCCCGCCAACATTTCAAAGATCAAGATCCCGAGAGACCACCAGTCGACAGACTTGTTGTAAGGCTTGGTGGTGATCACTTCAGGAGCAATGTAATCTGGGGTACCACATAGAGTCCAAGTGACAGTGGACACCTCCTTAGCGAAACCGAAATCGGTGATCTTGATGTGGCCGTTTCTATCCAGCAGGATGTTTTCCGGCTTCAAGTCTCTGTAGATGATGTTATGGGAGTGTAAGTATTCCAAAGCCAACGTGACCTCGGCGGCATAGAACTTTGCAACAGGGTTTGGGAACCTTTGGGACTTTCTCAACAAAGAGAACAATTCACCACCTTCGATGTAGTCCATAACCATGAAAAGGTTCCTTGAGTCTTGGAAAGTACCCCACATACGGATGAGGAACGGATGCTCGACCAGCTTCAACATACGTCTTTCATCGTTTGTGTGTTCGATTTGCTTCATACGAATAATCTGAGCCTTCTTGAGCACTTTGATGGCGTAGTAACGGCCATTATGAGCAGAGCGGACCAAATGGACACGGCCAAATGAACCGGTACCCAATGTTCTCATGATTTGGAAGTCATTGAGTGAGTACTTGCCCTTGGAAATAGTGGATCTTTGAGGGAGGAGAGATTGTTGGATGGCGGATTCAGCGGCACTGACAGGTTTTGGTTGCTGAGCCGTTTCGGTGGTTGGCTGAGCGATCTGTTGTGGCTGTTGGTATTGAACTTGTGGCTGGTAATCCATATTCTTCTTGTAATTTTATTTTGATTTATTAATGAGATGTTTTAATTGTGGATGGATGTGGCTATTTCGACCCCCAAATTCCAATACGCTTGATTATGTATGTGATATCAGGCAAAGCGTGATTGATGACGATGGCGTTAGATTTGACGTGACAGGGAATTCGGAAGAAGGTCAATTGTGAACTTGAGAATTTTCTGCTATCTGCTTAAGCCTTGGAAACCGGTTTAAAGGTTATTATTATTATTCAATGATTTTCAATGAAACGATTCGTAGTGCAATTGGGCGGGTATAAACTGCAAAGAGCAAAACACACACACTGAAGGTCACAGAAACGAAATTGAGAATTGAAAAGTTAGGAAAGTAAGTAACAATGGGTAAAAGATCAGAATGTATCCAATTGGTAATAGTAATCTATCTGAATTGTCTAATTTTTTTTTCTATGATTTCAAATTAACATGATTGTAAATTCGATGACGGCCAAAGCCATGTTAAAGTTATCAGCTTTTGTGGTCGAATTTCAGTTCTGGCGACGACAACCTAGTGGCGCGCGCCCGCTCGCTGCACGCGGACAAACTGCATAGGCTATAATATTATAGCAGCGCTATCCCATGTAATCCACGATCAGTTGCCGCCCGGGGGCCCCGGCAAGCTGCGAAATCTTAAAAACTAAATCGGAAAAGTTGCGGAACCTGCGGATACGCTAATTGGCCCGGCTATTGACTGTTATTCACGGAGAAGCTAATAATTAATATAACGTTTCAAAAAAGAACACAAAACTAATATACATATAATAACCAATATCTAGTACTAAAGAAATCATTTTCTCTTCCTACTAGGTCTAGCATTCTTATCCATTCTCTTTTGCTTGGCTTCTCTGGACTTTCTGATATCTTCTGTACTTCTAATTTCGTTTCTTTGGCCTGGCTTATTGAAACCTTTAACACGCATACCATTCTCTAAAGCAGTGTTAACCTTCTTCTTTTGAGTTTGGTAGTCATCTCTGAATCTATCTGGAGCCTTAGGAGCCTGTGTCTTGTTGTGCTTGAAACGTGGGTCTCTACCAGTGGCGAACTCAGAAGGATTGTGCTGTTCTCTAGCACCAGTTTTAATCTGTGGTAACTTACGTTGGTTCTTCCAGTTGTCATAACGACCAGATCTGTAGGAGGCTGGGATCTTTTGACCAGACTCACCAATGATGTACTTCTTGTCGGTGGACTTGGCATTGACGTAGTTCTTCTTACCCTTGTCCCATTGCATGGTTTGTGTTTGCTTGTGGTTTTGGATCTTGTCGTCGTCGTTCAAGTCGAAAGAAGCCTTAGCCGCATCGTTGAGGAAACCGGAGTTGATGTTCAACTGTTGGTCTTGAATGACGTTGGATGGAGCATAGTGGGAGATGAAGTATTGTGGATCTCTGAAGGTTTTCTTAGCCTTGGCACCGAACTTGGCTTCTTGTTCTGTTTCGAATTCTTTCTCCAAGACATCGTTAGTCACGGAGTAACCAACCTCACCTTCATCACCCTTAAGAATCTCATCCTCTAAACCATGGGTCAAACCAGCCAATCTTTCCTTCTCAAGTAACTCTCTCTTTTCCTTGGCACGTCTCTGGATAGGAGCGATTTGTCTTCTTCTGATTCTCATCAAATCCATCATAGATTCATCCTTCTTGGAGAATTCAAAGACGGTTTCTTTGTTTCTTCTATGTTGCAACTTCTCCAAGAAATCCAACTTGGCCTTTTCCATGTTCTCACCGAATAACAAATGTTGATCATCCCAACCATTGTTCTTGATTTCCTTGGCTCTCTTGACAGATTCACCACCGGCAGCGGTACGGGTCTTGAAGTATAACTTCTCAGCCTTTAAGGAGACACCCTGCAAGACTTTCAAGTCGTAGTTATTGGTAATCAAGTGGTTGAACATTTCCATCATGTTCTCAACGTTGAGACGCGGACAAGCACCAAGCACCATTCTGTCAATGTATGAGATCTTTGGCTCTTTGAAATCGTCACCCATTTGTTCTTTGAGAAGCTTGATCTTGGCTTCATGCATAGGCGTCAAGTAGATCTTCTTCCCCAAGAACAACTCCAAGTCCAAGAGATAAGGCAATTCATTATCACTGACAATGGAGTAAGCCCAACCTCTGTTACCGGCTCTGGCAGTTCTACCAACTCTGTGCACGAAGATCTTCGAGGAGGCTGGTAGGGAGTAGTTGATAACGTTGGCCAACACTGGGACATCGATACCTCTGGCAGCGACATCTGTGACGACCAATAGCGGAGTCAAACCGGCACGGAAGTTCAATAGCTGTTGCTTTCTGGCTCTTTGATCCAATGTACCGTAGATGTAGGAGACAGCGAACCCGGCGTCTCTGAGCATGGTTGTGATGTATTCGACGTGGTGTCTTGTTGGAACGAAGACAATGGTGGAGAAGGGAGATGGTAGGACATTGGCCGCTGGGAGTTTTGGCTTTTGGAATTTCTTCTTACGTTTCTTGTTCTTCTCATCTTTGTTGTCCTCGTCTTCTTCGTCGTCTGAGGAGTCGAACTGATTGGCACCTTCCAATTTTTTGAGTTCTTCTGGAGTGGCCAAAGGAATCTTGATGACGTCTTGGATCACAGAGAGTAAGTTGGCTTCTCTTTCGTCTCTCTTGGTGGAGAAGAAGGCCATCTCCAATTCGTCAGAGACCTTGGTTTCAGCATCCAATCTGACCAAGACCGGGTTGGTTAGACCGGCCTTAGCGAAGTCCACCAATGATCTTGGTAACGTGGCGGAGAATAACAAGGATTGTCTGTTTGGTGGCAAAGCGACCAACAATTCGTTCAATTGTTCTTCAAACCCCATTTCGAATAAACGATCGGCTTCATCAAACACAATGTACTCAACGGACTTCAAGTCAAGACCCATTTCAATCTTCAAATGCAAGAATCTACCAGGCGTGGCAACGACAATGTCTGGGTTACCCATCATCATACCGAATTGGTCTTCAAGAGAGTCACCACCGATTAACAAAACGGATCTCAAGTCGGAACCTCTGGAGAACTCCTTGATGACTTTGTAAGTTTGTAAAGCCAATTCTCTGGATGGAGACAACACAATAGCTCTAACACCGACCTTGGCAGAGTGAACCTTCAATCTTTCAATCAAAGGAATGGAGAAAGCACCAGTCTTACCGGAACCAGTACGCGCCATACCAACGATATCACGAGCCTGTAGGATCAAAGGAATGGTCTTACGTTGGATCGGGGTAGGCTGTCTGAAACCCTTACGTTGGATGTTGTGCAATAGGTTCTTGGAAAGGTTGAAAGAGGCAAAAGTACCAGCCTTGACTTTCTTGGAGCTTTGAGGTTGCATGGCAAAGTATTCACTGGTCTTGGAGGTGACATCTTCTTCGTCATCGGAGGCTTCTAAGGTTGGGAAAGAGGCCAAGTCCGGCTGTATCTTCTTTGGTGGCTCTACTTTACGTTTCTTTGTCTCTGGTTCCTTTTCTTCTTGTTCTTCTTCATCAGAAGAGATGATCTCATCTTGATAATCCATTTGTCCTTGTTGTTCGTTATCTGAATCACTGGAGTAATCTTCAGAGTCAGAGGAGTCGCCGGTCAAACCGGCAATGTTGGAGGCGATATCGAAATCACCTTCGTCTTCACTGCTTGACATTGTTAGGTAATTGATATCTAAGTAAATTGGACCTTTATTTCATGAGAGATGAGGTCTTCTCTTGATTTATTATCTGGCATTACTTTTTTTAAGATGCCCCCTAAGAAAATTTATTTTTTACCCGAGCGAGGATGGCAGCTGGAAAGTCACGTGACCATTTGGCACAGTTAGTAGAGCTATGATATGGCATATCAAGACTCAAAACTACAAACAGATGGAACTAGTTTAACTCGGAAGACATCTCATTAGAAATTAGAGCTTTTAAGCTCGAATCTATACAATCAATAAGTAAATAAATAATAAATGTATGCCTGTCTACTATCAAACGACAACCTGTAGGTCTCAGTTGCGGTTAGCGAAAACGGCGTGAATCATCCATATAAGCACAATATATCTTGAGCTTAATCAACATATCATATAATCACCGGGATGAGTTACAGAACGTAAAACAAGATGATCTAAATATGTCAATTAGTGTAAAGAGCTTGAAGATTCGGAAAAGAGTTATTAGTGTGTGTTGTTGGATGATCGGAGTGCTGGCTGTTCAAATTTTTTTATGCGACTAGTAGCTGCGAGCGGGCTATCTTTGAATTTTTGGCGCGAAAGTAAAGTTAGGGCTGCAAACAGATCATTTACGGTACTTAATTACGTACTTTCAGTAAGTATAACTTATAATCAAGCAAAAAAAAAAAGATCTAATTCACAGTACTTACAATTAAAAGACATCACATGCATATCCAAAGGAATCTGGGACCATTCAGTCAAATCCTTTCTATCTAGGGCAAAGCGTTACCCTTGCTGGCCCACATTTCTCTCCTAGTTTCCTTATCAACTCCGTTTTCTCTTGGTTCTCTTGTAACTTGTTCATCCTCTTCATCGTCGTTTTCATTGATGCCCATGAACTGGTCAACTGTGCCTCTGTCTTCATCCCTGGTTTGATCTTCTTCGTCTTCAGTTTGGTGACCTTCGTACACAATTTGTGGTCTGATTATCCGAACGTCTTGATCATATCTGACTAAATGTTCGTTCTCCACCAAACCTCTTTCATCTTTGAAGTCTCTGTCTTTGCCCTTGTACTTCAACACATTACCCAATATCGACTTCCCTAGTCTTTCTTTGAAATCAGCCTTGTTCAAGTCATAGCAAGAGTTGACTAGTAAGGAGAAGGCACCAGAGAAGGCCTTCTTGATATCAGCAATGTTGTACGAACCTCTGGAGATGTTGTTGGATGGGTCTGAAGGATCCTGAATTGCCAATTGGAATGGGTTTCTGTTCTGTAGCTCTGGGTAGTACTTCTTCTTCAAGTAACAAACACCATCTTCAGCAACACAAATAGCAACGTTATCATAACCAAAGTTACGACCGTACAATTCAAAGAATTCGATCAAAAGAACACCCAAGTTTTCCAATGGGGAGATGTGACATGTGGAGAGACGAGGATGAAGTTTGAGGAACGAGTAAACCATACAGATTGTAGAGTAACCACCTAGACCACCCAAGTGGACATCGTTCAATTTTCTTGTGCTGAGAAATTGTTTCACGATAAGAACCAACTCTCTTAAACCCGGCGTTTCATCTAGCCACTGGTTGATGGTTCTAGCAGCATCAATACCATTGGTTCTTTCAAAGGAGACATCGATGTGGATGTTGGAGGAAGGTTCCGTGAACTTGATGATTGGAACCTTGGCCTTGGCGATAACTTCAACTTTGACAGCCAAACCTTCTCTCTTCAAGAACGTGGAGAGGGAGTACAAATAGTTTCTGCTATCATAGGAACGGTCTGGCGACACAACAACCATGTCGATATCGGAGCCTGGTAGGTATAAATCAGTGGCATATGAACCAAAGACATGGACCTCACAATCTCTCCAGAAATCCTGAATAGCTTCCTTTAAAGTTCTGACCACACGGTTTCTGGTTTCGATTTCGTCCTTGGAAGGTGATATATAGGCGATGAAATCTTGGATTTCTAGGTTCAACCAATCAGCAATCTCCTTCTGTGCTGAATGATCATGTTGTTTGATCCAAGGAGTGCTGCTGTTAACAACTGGTCTGTCGTTTGTCAAATCTGTGGTGTTATCTCCCACAGAGAAGACATCTCCATCGCCATCGGAAGAATCATCATCATTAGCTTCGTCTTCAGAGTCAGAGAAATCAAACGAGATGAAATCAGAACCATCCTTCAAAGAGTTTCCTGACTTGACAACGATAGCTGCCCCAGTGTCAATCTTTTGCTTCTTAGCTGCAGAATCTTCATCATCAGAGTCCTTGTCATCTAGAATTAGCTCCTTGTTCAGTTTCTTAAACTCAGCTTGATCGTCTTCCCCATCATGAACACCATCGTATTGTCCTTCATGATCATTTCCTTGGAAGACATCAAAGTTTCTCTTCTTAGAAGGACTATCATTAGTAGCCACGGTTGAAGCTACAGAGACACTTTTACCAGAATGTGATGGTCCAGTTAGCAATGAAGTAGGAGGCTTGCTGGCAGTGGCAGTGGTACCGGCGGAAGCACCAAACACACGCATCTTAGCAGGATTAATTGGTATATCGTTGGTACCAGTTTTCTTTATATTCTTGCGGAATGACATTGAGAGATTGGGAACTTGAAATGTAAGATCTGGTAATCAGTTGGAATTAAATAATAGACACTGACCTGATTCTTTAGTTTTGTTCCACTGTGTAACTAGTGAGATGGTTTATAAACACTCCTTAAAATCCTTAGGTCGTTGTTTTCAATCTGCTTTCGTTATATGAATTTACCATTTTTCTTTAGATCGCACATTGTATCTTGGTCGCGGTGTTTTCACCGTAGAAGACGCCGAGTCAAGTTACACTCCAAAAGGCAGATAATATTGGGGGTAAAAAAGACCCGTTGGAATAGCCGAAAGAGATATAAAGCATTAATTTCAGTAAAGATATGCTTAATTCTCTCATTTATGATTATTATTTACTTTTATTCTCAGTTAAAAAAATGATAAAATCCGATATTTACAGTTTTTGATCATGTCACTTGCAAGCTTGTACGAACATTAACCTTTGCATATAAATGCTTCGCTAGCTCAGTCGGTAGAGCGTCAGTCTCATAATCTGAAGGTCGACAGTTCGAACCTGCCGTGGAGCATTTCTTTTTTGCATTTTTTCATGTTGCGGATTTTGGATAATTTGTTTTTATCCTGAAATTTCTAATAATCGCTGGAGTTAATAAATACATATACATAGATCATTCATACAACACAAAATCTTTCAAATCATGTAAATTCTATTATTTCCCAGAGCTATTAACAGAACCTGATGAGTTAGCAGGAGTACCAGCTGCTGTTTCAGCTTTCTTCTTCTTATAAGTTCCTCTTTTCTTCTTAGCAGTAGTGTTATTGGCACCTACTTGCTGAACTTCAACCTGAGCGGGCTTATTAAGCATACCGGCATTCTGCTGCTGCATCATCATAAGTTGCTGTTGTTGCTGTTGTAGATCTAATTGCCCTGGGTTTGGGGTAAGTCCTGGAAGTGTTTTATCACCGTATTGTCCCTGAATAGGTTGCATACCATTCATTTGAGGTAAGTTTGATATTTGTTGTAATTGTTGAGGTTGCTGTAATGCTTCTGCAGCAGCAGCAGCAGCAGCGGCGGCGGCGGCTTCAGCTGCAGCCTTTTGCTTTTTAGTTGGACCTCTCTTCTTCTTTGTTTTCTTTTCAGCGGTAGCATTTGCTGTCGTAGCACCTGCCTTACCTGCAGCTGAAGTGGTAGCATTTGAAGCTTGAGGAGTTTGAGAAGAATCACCAGTTGCTGTAATTGAATGTTGTAATGGTGAGTTTTTATTCGAAGCATTGCCTTGATTGAGACGTTGTTGCTGTTGGATCTGTTGAATTCTCTGTTGTTGCAATGAAGCAGCATTACCAGCGCCATTTCCGAACTTAAGGCCGTTAGAGAAGGACCTTGTAGCACTCAATGATTCCTGCTTGAATTTCTCACGATCCTCACGGAATTGTTCCAAGAAGCGTAATCTGCTGAAGGTATGTGACTCTGCAGCAACTTCCTTGGCCGGATGTGGACTGCAAACAGTCATCAAATCTTGATAAACTGAAGATTCATGAGGTGGCACTGAATCGTCGTGTAGTTCTCTGAATGGTTTGAATGCCTTGGAGTTTGGATCTGAGCATTCGACACGATGGTTATGTACGATCTTGCCGTCAGGTGTAATCTTAGGAAACTCTGATTCTGGAACAATAGACTTATTAATACCTTTGTACAGGTTCAAAGGAACAGTCAAATCCAAGTTTCTCTTTGTAGCCGTTAAGATTTCCATCTCCATAGAGATCCCCAAAGTATCAGTGAAACGCTGTAAGGCTGAATCTGTTTGAGATAACAGATCATAGAACAAACTGATAGCTGTTGGCTTCAATACTGTTCTGAAAGTTCTCGGAACATCCTTCACAGCAGTCTCTGTCCCCTCTGTGACGCTGACATTCTTTGTGTTTCTATGATCAAAGATCTTCACTATCAAACAACCTTCGAAGAATCTGATACCTCCATCTCTTAAAACTTCCACAATAGCTTCTGGTATTTCCTCTCTTGCGACATATTCTAGGAATTCTTTAACCATCGGATTGGTTTTCGGTATGGTGCCATCTTGGTTGCCAAAACGGTAGTAGGTTTCATGAATGTGAAACTCCAAACTAGGAGAATATGCTTCGTATTTCTTCAATATTTCTTCAGAGGTTTCAGCGAATTTCATATTCCTGAGGTTATATTTCATATGGAGGGCTTGGTTAGCTTTATTTTGTTGCTGTTGTTGCTGTTGCTGCTGTGGGAGAACCTTAGGCGACTGTTGAGAGGAAGCTGGAACACGCTGTTGACTTTGAGACGGCGTGACAGCTGATGTCTGAGAGTGAGAAGACGTATTACCACCCACTGCGATCCCAATAGTTCCAAGATTTGGCGAGTTGACAGCACCGCCAGTGATGCTATTGTTCTTGTTCACCGGTGTGCCATTGACAGGCATCCCAATGGAAGATGGAGAGTTGACGGCTTGTCCACTATTAACTGCAATTCCTGCTTGAATTGGTGATGTGATGCTATTCCCGTTGACTCGATACCCGACATTCATATCCGCATATGAACGTTTAAGATTGTTCAAGTCCTGGTTGACGCTTGTCATTGTGAGAGTATGGAAAAGTCGATGATTTGGCGTGTGGGGTTAGATAGTTGTATTCTGTTCAGAATGACTAGTTTATAGTATTTCACTGTGTAATTGAGAGAAGTTGAATGAGTTTCCTGTTATAATGGTGGTTCACAGTGCAGAAGGTCCAAGGAATTGAAATATTTGGTACTGAAAATGGTGGAAAATGGTACAGTTTGCTGACTTGGAGCGTTTTTGATCATGTCAGTCATAAGCTTTCTCATCTTGACGTGTTTTTAGTTCAATCATAAACAAATATTAAATCCAAATTCAAGGAGGCGTCAACAGTTCGCGGCTAAACATCCGGACACCAGCCGGTGTTATGTAATATATGGCAGAAATATTAACCGCCAAAATAAACACCGTACCAGCAAGGGAGATAGTAGAAACCAGTCATTATTGAAGAGACTTTTAATCGCACAAACAAGTTAAGACAGTGAAGCAATATATTCAGAATGGCCAAGAAAGACAAGTCAGCAGCCAAGTCTGAGAAATCAGAACCTCAATCAGCTGCCACAACAGAGACAAAACAATCCACCAAGACCAAGAAATCCAACAATACAAAGAAGCAGGCGAAAGTCCAACAACAACAAAACCCTGAACCTATCCAACCATGCGTCAAGTCCCCAGAACATACACTATTCGCTGACACACTTACGTACAATGTGCTACAACGTCACGACCCACAGCTTGAAAGATTATTAAAATACTGCTCACATTCTCAACTTTACAAACTTAATAGTGAAGGTGAATGGGATAAGTTAGATTTCAGTGGTGTTTTAGCCATCTATACACGTAAGCCAACAGAAGCTGCTCCTTATGAAGGTGGGATGATGATATTGAACAGAAACTCCCCAGAGAATTGGTGCATTGGTCTAACGAGGAATAGAGAAGCTAAAGAGAGAATAGAATGTGAAGTTGGTGTTGATTTCCTTCATTTGAAATTGGGCAATGAAGGTGTTTATAATTTCTGGTGTTATGAAGGTGAAGAAGATTTGAAAATCCTATACCATTGGGTTATGTCATTTGTTGATCCTGAGAAGATCCAAGCTTTAGAAAATGAGACTGGAAATGGTGCTGATCTTCAAAATGAAGCCATTGCAGTTTAAGAGCTTACGGAAATGTACAATTAACCTAGCATAAAATAAATGGAATGAAGCTTACGAGTCACACATAAACGATGTTCTAAGTACCATACTTAGTACGTACATATTTGTCTCTCCTGAATTGAAATAAAAAAAAAACTATTACAAGAACAATATACGGTGAAGTTATCTCTCAAAGATCATTCACCCAACTACCGCAGCACCAGTAATTCAGCACTGCTTATAATTGTTCCAAAACTTTGTCAGCGGCAGAGATGGAAATACCAAAATGATCAGGTTCAGCGAATTGTTGTTCAACCTTACCATCCTTGGTAACCAAAGCGAATCTGGTGGATCTAATACCACCAAAGATTTCAGTGGCATCGACGGCTAATTCAGATTCTTGAACGAATTCAGCCTTTGGATCAGCGAGGAAAGTAACCTTATCGGAACCTTCAATAGCATCAGACCAAGCCTTGAAGACAAATGGATCGTTGACACCAACAATGAAGATCTGATCAATACCCTTGGCCTTGAATTGGTCAACCAACTTGATGTAGCCTGGGACGTGGGAGGCAGAACAAGCTGGGGAGAAGGCACCTGGAACACCAACAATGATGTTACGACCAGTGGCGATTTGTTCAGCTAAGACAACAGCGTTACCTGGAGAGTTGTGCTTGAAAACGGTGGATGGGACTTCTTCACCGATTTGGAGTAATCTTCTGGAAGTGGAGGAGAAAGCTCTTCTGGAAATGGCGTTTCTGAACATTGTGCAATTGAGTGTATATGGTTAACCTGGTCAAAGCTTGTAAGTTGTTCGTTACAAGTTGGTTTGGTGGCGGTATAATTTGTGGGTTTTTTATATCTGCAGGGCGAAATTCTTATATAGGTATCGGCGTGAATGGAGAAAACAAATAACATGAAATGACCGTCCTGAAACTGTCTGGGCCATCCGAAAGCTGGCTTAAGAGTGTACTCAGGACAGATTCACATCATTACCAATCTACAGACACAATTCCCTTTTATCTATGATAGAACACCCATAACAATGTTCAGGAATATGATACCCAGAAGAATCGCCTCTTTGTCTTCAGCCACCAGCTGTTCTTCCCCAGGAAATCGCATCGCACTCCGAAGTTTCCTTGGACCCATTCCTTCGTCCTTACAAACAACACGTCTAACTCATTCGAATCACCATCATAGCTCCAATCCAACACCAGAGGAACAGCTTCAGATAGACTCAGCTCAAGAATGGCTTGACCAATTAACCCCAGCTGTGATCCCTAAGAGTATCCTAGATGTGAAGTTCATCAGATCAAGTGGACCAGGTGGTCAGAAAGTTAACAAGACATCTTCCAAGGCAATGATTCACATTAATGGGCTTGATTGGATTCCTAATCTTGTTAAATCGCATTTACTTCAGAACAATTTCAGATATTTGAATAAGTTCCAATCAGGGTTCACCCTTGCCGATGATACTACTAGATCGAGAGAGGACAATTTGAGTAAATGTTTAGAGAAGTTCATCCAGGAGATCAAACAATCTGTGAAGTTTAGAAGTAAGATCAAAGAGGAAGACCTTGAAAAATGGAAGAATGTTAGAAAGAAAACAAACGAGGAACGGTTAAAGGAGAAACACAAGAAATCGGACAAAAAAACTTCAAGACGTGACAACAAGAAGGTTGATTACTACTAGCTGTTTAGAGCGTGATGACTATACTGTACAGTTAATTTTAATGACTTATGACGATATTCCTTTTACGGATGTACAGTACTCAAAACTTACAACGATAAATTATTAAACTAAGAAGTAAACACAGATTATTGTATGAGCTGTCACCATGAGAGATCATCTAGATTTTAGTGGCACCCCAAACATCTTGAACACCAAGAACAGAGGTAATAGTACCAGCCAATCCAATAGCACCTTCAGAGTTTCTCAAGAAACCCAAGTTGTTCAACACGACGAAGAAATCAAGAGAATCCCAAACTAACTTTCTTGTAGCTTTGTAGTTTTCAACTTGAACAGCCTTCAATTTGTCTTGTGATTTTTCATTACCTTCAACATTACTGATAGAAGAGATTTGAGAGTTGGTGATGGAGATCTTTCTCAAATCGTTAACTAAACCAGCTAACAAACCAGCAAACCAAAACCAATTAGCGTATTTTGGAGCCTTGGAGAAAGTCTTGGTGGAGACTAACCCTAGAATCTTGAACCAGGCAAGAGAGTCCAAAGACAAGTAACCGATATAAGCAATGTTTTTAAGAACAATTGAATGTCTCAAGATAGAATCTGATAACTTGTTGTCAAAGGCCTTTGCGGCATCTTGTAAATGGTTTAATGGCTTTAAGAACCTTAAGGCTTTTCTGATGAAAGCGGCTTGGTTTTGTAAGTTCTTCAACAATTGGAACAAAGCTAATGGATAACCTGCTTGTTTGACTTGGAAAGAGAGGAATCTAACCAAATATTGAATCAAACGGAGTGATTTTTCACGACCAGCAGTGGCATCAAGGTATTTGATTAATTTGAGAAGAGTTGGGTGGTAAACGACAGTATCTAAGACCATTGTAGATAGATTATGATATATGACAGTGAAACTGAAATTGGAATCAAAGAATCACCGAGTTAAAAATCAAGAAATCAATGTGGTTTTATAAGATTTTTTAAATCCCCAGGTATTCCCCGTACGGAGTCAGGAAGGATCAAACCGGTAGTATTCGGGTCTCTTCTACGCGTGAACGGAATTAATTCGCTGATTCTATCCAAAGTACGCGCCATACCTTTCATCGCTCATTAATTACATCTGGAAGTTTTAAAAAGCTATTTCATATATCTATAGTACTATCAAGTCCATCTGAATACAATATCATGAGAAGAATATTAGATTCTTAAATAGTACTTTTTGTTCCATTTCCTCAACAGTTATCGGTCCCCTTCTTCCGGTTGACCTATAAGTTGCTATAGCCGTAGGGAACTAACCGGGGACGATCAACCGACGTGCCCGTGTGATTTTGGCAGTAATGATCAGACGTAGTCACTGAATTTTTGAAGAATTTGGACTTATGTAAGCTGCACTGAGAGTATTGACAGAGAAAACTTCCTAATACGGTAATACTTGTACTTCACTCTAGCATGCGCGGGCCGTGCAGTTTGTTTTGTACGGTATAATTCGAATTATTAAGATCAGACTCTCTATATAAATTTCCAGTTTTTAAGTCCCAATTTGTTAACCGTCTCTTTAGAAGCCACAGATTAGCCGCGGAAGTCTATCAGGAGCCTCATTCTACTGCAAATCCTTCAATTGATACCTAACTATCAAAGGTTTTCTTCCTTATTAACGGTAAAGCTCTGAACTGTTCCAAATGTCAACTGATGCACCACTACCAAGTGTGGTTCGCTATAAGAGAGCCATTTCTTCTACTGCACATTCATTGGAGTTATTATCACTTGAAAATGAGATCAATGAGCTGCTTCAGAGGTCACATTTAACGAGCAGACAAAGGGAAAGCTTTCTTGAATTGGTGAGATCTATGTTTGATTTGTTCCAGATGCCAGTGAAACAAGTTGGAGGTGATGATGGTGTTATTGAATTCAGTTTGATAGACAAAGCCAGCGTACGCCTTTTTGAAAGGTTTCAGACAGTGGTTATGCTGCTCACTCAACTGACAATGAAGGAAGATGCTTCAGAGAATGGTGACAACCCAGCCATCAGCAACTTCACTCCCATCAAATCTGAATCATCTGAATTGCATAATGTCACCATTGGGTCTGAGCCTGAAGATGAGGAAATTTCACCAATTTTACAAGCACCAGATCTTTCAGCAAAGAAGAACATCTCTCAACACAGAGAAAGCATAATAGAACCTCAAATCAAGAGAAACAGAGATCCATCATCCGTATTCTCCAGACCTCCTCTATCACAGGATGAAACTATATTGACAGAAGATTATCTCAACGACATGTTGCCACAGCAACAATTCTTAAAGGATTATAGATCTCCGTTCAGAGACCCCAAAATAGCAAACATTCATAAGAAATTTGAGAAGATCACCAAGGGACATGAAACAGACGAGTTCTACCCACCACCACCACCAACACTACCACAACAACATCAAACTCCAGTGAAGCCGGTGTATCTCAACGATATTGATATGATGAGAAGTGCCAGCCAACAAAGCTCAGTTTATTTTGATAACCCTCCTTCTTTCTCATCAACTAAGCATGAAGATCATCTTAGAAATGAATCACCATCCAGATCAATGTCTCATTACACTCCAGCCTCACATGGTGCTAATAGCAGAATTGAAAATTTGTTCTCAACAGGTGGAAGACTTAGACCGAATGACTTGAATGCAAGAGCAATGAGTTACAACCTGAATCACTCTCCTTCATCTTACAAAACCAGAGAAGACATCGATAAAAGGACCAGCATGCATGGGAAATCAATTGAACCTGTATGGTCAAGGGAACAAGTGCAAGAGATGGCAAAGAGAGAAAGGTACCTGAGAACAAGATCCGTTTATGAACACAGAGACACACTTAAATTTGGAGCTAATGCAAACTTAGGATCACCACAACCAACATTCACAGGCAGATCATCTCCGGTTTCAAATAGAATTGTCTCTACTCCAAAGAATAAAGCCAAGACTAATAGATACTCGATGTTAAGTACAGGTAAGCCTTCCTATTTTGAAAGTAGTGGTCCAAAGAGACACTCGGCTCATTCTAAAACCGCAAGCATCAATTTTGATGATAGTTTCACTCGTGAATTGAAAGGACAAAACTCTGATGACGAAAAGAATTACGATCAAGATCAAGTTGCTGCAGATGAAGATGAAGATGACGAGTTTGATGATGAGATGAATAACGATATCATCAATCTTTCCGATTTGAGCTCTTTAAGTGGATCTTCAATACGATTTTCAACTAGATTCTGAAGACCTGGTACGGATCTACAAACATAGAGCACAGTCTTAGTTATTATAGTTCTGATATTTAAAACACGTTTTTAAATAGTTTAACTTTATCTATATATACAAGTAACACCTTCCCACGGACTCTCCCCCACACATATGAAAGTTGAAATGAAAATTGAGACGAAAAATGATTCGCTTATTCAAGAACAATCTTGGCACCTAAGGCTTCTAAGGTAGCCTTTATCTTGTCAGCATCTTCCTTAGCAACGTTATCCTTTAAGACCTTTGGAGCAGCTTCAACAAACTTTTTAGATTCAACCAAGGACAAACCTAACAAACCCTTGACTTCCTTAATGATCTTTGGCTTGGACTTGGCATCGAAGGATTCTAACTTGATGGAGAAAATGGTCTTTTCTTCGACAACTTCCTTAACTGGGGCTTCTTCTTCAGCGGCAACTGGAGCAGCTGGAGCAGCACCACCGGCTGGGAATGAGATATCTGGGATGTTTAATTGAGTCTTCAATTCAGCGATCAAAGAGGCGGTTTCAAGTAAGGTTAATTTGGAGATAGAGTCCACAATGGCGGAGATCTTTGGGTCAACAGCGGCAGCTGGGGCAGCGCTGGAGTTGAAACGAACAGCTGGGATTATGCTGGATTGTCTGGTGATGGTACGAAGAGCAGTACGGGAGGTTTGTCTTAAGGCGAACATTGTGATGGATAATTGGGGGACTGTTGGATATTTAGAAAAAAACACACACACTCACACACACCGTTCATTAGCCGGATATATTTGCCTGTTTGTATCGGCCAATTGTAGTATTTTTGTTTTCTTCACATTGAAAAATTTGGCGCTGAATCGTTGGAATTTTGAAAAAATCGTGGTCGCGAAATCCGTTGATGATTTTTGGAATTTAGGCGTGTGATGGCACGGGACGCACACATGTTTGGACGCTTGGTGCTGTCCTGTAGCGTACTTTGTAGCGCTATGTACTGGAAAAATAAAGTAGATAAACACTGGCAGATCTCGTGATTTGTGACACTAACTTTGAGGTTTCTTTCAATTTTATTACAGATCCACTGAGCAAAGATGTCGTCTTTCAGATTCTGTCGAGACTGGTAAGTTTCCAACTTTCAAATGACACTACTATAAGACCAAATGGACTAACATGACGCCCCCAAATTTACCTTAGTAACAATATGTTATATCCAAAAGAAGACAAGGAAAGTCACCGTCTTTTGTTTGAATGTCGTATCTGTAACTATGCCGAAGAAGCTGGTAGAGAGCACGACAAGTCCAGAGTTTACCGTCACGAATTGAGAGCAGACCTTACTGAAACCGCTGGTACGATCAAAGATTTAGGTACTGATCCAACTCTACCAAGATCAAACAAGGAATGCCCGAAATGTCATAACTATGAGTGTGTTTTCTTCCAGTCACAGCAAAGAACCGCTGATACCTCCATGGTTCTTTTCTACGTTTGCTTGAATGAAGAATGTAACCACGTTTTCAAGAGTGACGACAAGAAGAATGATTGATGTGTTGAAGATACAACAAAACATAAAGAAAAATCAAAAGTTTGTACTATAGGTAAATTTAATTAATGTTCGTTTGATGATTAAAGAATATCCACACTCTATTACAACTGGGAAATTGTTGTCAACAGAGTTACTTTTGGAAAGTATGTCGTTGACTGAAATATCTCCCTACTTATGACAATATAGATAATTGCAACCTAATCAGTGGAATCCCAAATTGGAACAAGGTTGACATTGGCTCCTGATACAGTTGAAATAATCTCAATAGGAAACATTTCTTTCGGTTCAGCTTATGAACAGAGAGTAGAAGGAGAATAGCGTAGGTAACGAGTTTGAATTGAGAGGGACATGCTCAGACATGCACGGACATGCAGAATGGTGCACCGATGATTTCGAGAAATGTCTTGACAAAGAATCTGGGTATATGGTTGGATTTTAAAGAACATTCAGGGAATGATGCGTTATCAAAGGTAAGGTTTTCTCACATTAAGCCTGTAAATAAAGCTACGTAATGACTTAAACTCAAATCATTTATATTTATCCTTAAAAATAAGATACTAGAAACTGTCCCCGTCTTCAAGACTAGAGACGAAATGTAGAATCAGTTCGAGACACTCGGGATTTGCATTTTATCTCGACAGTTGGAAATTTTGAAAAAGACATATGTAAGCAGACAACAGTTCAATTAAACCTTTTTGATCACGGTATTCGGTTTATTTCAAACAGTTATAAACACTTATTAAAAATGCTCAGACTTTTGCCAAAGAGACTTCCATTCTCTCAGTCCTTAGTCTCTCCAAGAGTCCTTTTAAGATCCAACTTTTCCACATCTTTTATCAGATTAAATGAAAACAAACAAACATCAGAACCAAAACCATACACAGAACCAACCCAACCACGTAAGCCATTGAGTAGAATTCCAATTGGTGGTGTCAACACTGAATCCCAACGTATCAAGGACTCCAATATTGAGTTTGCAAGTTGGAAAGCTGCTGTTCTTATGATCGTCACAGGTGGTGTCTTATACTACTTCTTCACCAGAGAAAAGAAGCGTATTCAAGTGCAACAAGATGCCGAATCCAACAGAGGTTACGGTAGACCTTTAGTTGGTGGTCCATTCTCTTTGACTGATGAAAACGGTGAAAAGTTCACTGAGGCTAACTTGAAGGGTAAGTTCTCCATTCTTTACTTCGGTTTCACGCACTGTCCTGATATCTGTCCTGATGAATTAGACAAGTTGGGTGTTTGGTTAGATCAATTAAAGAAGGAAGGCTATGAATTACAACCGGTTTTCATCACTTGTGATCCTGCCAGAGACACCCCAGAGGTGATCAAGGAGTACTTGAGTGACTTCCACAAGGATATCAAGGGGTTAACTGGCACCTACCAAGAAGTCAAGGACTGTTGTAAGCAATTCAGAGTTTACTTCTCCACTCCAGAAGATGTCAAGCCAGGTCAAGATTACTTGGTTGATCATTCCATTTTCTTCTACTTGATGGACTCTGATGGTGAGTTCGTTGACGCTTTAGGTAGAAACTACGATAACGAAACCGGTCCTCTAAGAATTAAGGAGCAAATCGATGCTTTTGTTCCAAAGGCTGAAAGAGAAAAGCAAAAGAAGAAGGAGGCTTCTAGCTGGTGGTGATTATAAGAATAATTAATTTGTAAATAGTTTAATTCAAGAAGATCAATGTTCTACGAGATAATATGTTGATTATGAAACAGACGCACATAAAATTTATACAACAGCAGCTTGATATGATAGCGTAATATTATAAACAGATCAGACAATCTAGTTCTTACCAGCACCAGCCTTGAAGTAACAGATATCATTTGGCTCAACGACGTATTCCTTACCCTTGGTCAACAACTTACCGGCAGCTTGGACGGCCTTGTCGTCACCTAATTCGACAACATCTTCGTACTTGGTGATCAAAGCTTGGATGAAGGTCTTTTCTAAATCACCGTGGATAACACCGGCACATTGTGGGGCCTTGGCACCCTTTCTCACGGTCCAGGCACGAGCTTCCATTGGACCACAGGTGTAGAAGGATTGCAAGTTCAACTTTTCTCTCATGGTCAAAATGATCTTTGGTAATTGAGAGGCAGCACCAATCTTCTTTTCTTCTTCGATTCTTTCTTCATCGGTTTCGAAGTGAGATAATCTTTCTTCCAAACAGACGGAGAATGGGATGATGACATCACCTGGAGAGTTCTTGTCAACCCATTCCTTGATGCCCATCAAGTGCTTGTTCTTCTTTCTGATGTAATCCTTTTCAGACAAGTTGATCAAGTAGATGGATGGCTTGGCAGTTAATAAGAACATGGAATTGATGGCTTCGACTTCCTTGGTGTTCCAATCTTGGTTGGCAACTCTTTGACCGCTCTTCAACAATTCAATGATGTTTTCGACCAAGGTGATTTCTTCTCTCTTTTGCTTGACTTCTAAGGATTGACCACCCTTCTTGACGATCTTTTGAAGACCTTCCAAGTGCTTTTCAGCGAATTCAATATCCTTCAATCTCAATTCGTTGGAGATAATTTCCAAATCTCTGACTGGGTTGACGTCACCTTCAATGTGGATAATTTCAGCATCATCGAAACAACGGACAACTTGGTAGATGGCATCGACAGCTCTAATGTGGGACAAGAAAGCGTTACCTAAACCTTCACCGGCAGAGGCACCCTTGGTCAAACCAGCAATATCGTAAAGGGTGATGTGGGCTGGGATCTTGGACTTACTCTTGTAGATTTCGGCCAACTTGTCCAACTTGTCATCTGGAACAATAACTCTGGCTTCTTCTGGATCGATAGTGGCGAATGGATAGTTGGCTGGGTTACCTAATGGACAACGGGTAATGGCTTGGAAGAAAGTGGACTTACCGACGTTGGCTAAACCGACGATACCGGACTTCAAGTTGTTACCTGGACGACCTAAAAGGACCTTCTTTTCTTCAACGTTCTTCTTTGGAGGCATTGTGAGATGATGCTATGAATTACTGGTTGTGAAAAAGGACTCTTTGTCTAATTTACTGATTGTTTGGTGTGATGATTTGTATAAATTTTTTCAGCACGAAGTTCGAACGGCCGCCTTTGTGCGTGCGTGGCCCGCCGTGTGTCGTCTGGAAAATTCCATTAAAATTCTGCCACTTGACTTCCAATCTGGGAAACTAAAGTGGCGGACGCATCCGTTGGTGACACAAAGCCAACACGGCCAACTGACAACGACAATTTACCATGGATCATATCAACTATTCTACAAATCAAACAATATTCCTGCCATCGATTCATTACCTATAAACTCGTTATAGACCCACAAGAGCAACACCAAGAGTTCTCAATTCATGTTCGTCATCATTTCTTAAATCTGTGACAAAGACATTTAAGGATTCGTTGAACTGTCCAAACAATCTTTCCAAGTTGGAATAAACCGTGGATTTATTGATCATGATGTTTTCACTGCCTTCCATACTGTATTGGCTGCTCTGAACAAGGGAAAGAATGCTGTAATACTCTCTTACCAACAATGAGAATTCATAAGCGACACTGATCAGATTGTTCAATTGATGAATGTAATAAGACTGTGAGATTGGACCAACGTTTTTCTCGTCTCTATTGTCAAACAATTTATGCTTGGTGATTGCGAAAAGGAAGGATTCATGTAAGTCACAGAGTTCATGGATATTGTACTC
>JAKTWX010000343.1:23034-38400 GCA_030582275.1 Waltiozyma pijperi
TCATCTGGAACAATAACTCTGGCTTCTTCTGGATCGATAGTGGCGAATGGATAGTTGGCTGGGTTACCTAATGGACAACGGGTAATGGCTTGGAAGAAAGTGGACTTACCGACGTTGGCTAAACCGACGATACCGGACTTCAAGTTGTTACCTGGACGACCTAAAAGGACCTTCTTTTCTTCAACGTTCTTCTTTGGAGGCATTGTGAGATGATGCTATGAATTACTGGTTGTGAAAAAGGACTCTTTGTCTAATTTACTGATTGTTTGGTGTGATGATTTGTATAAATTTTTTCAGCACGAAGTTCGAACGGCCGCCTTTGTGCGTGCGTGGCCCGCCGTGTGTCGTCTGGAAAATTCTTGACTTCCAATCTGGGAAACTAAAGTGGCGGACGCATCCGTTGGTGACACAAAGCCAACACGGCCAACTGACAACGACAATTTACCATGGATCATATCTTTTTTTTTTTAACTAAAACAACTGTGGACATGCCGTGAAGCATGGGGTCGGCCGGACATTTGGAAATGCCAGACGACCCAGAGTTCTACAAATGAAACAATATTCCTGCCATCGATTCATTACCTATAAACTCGTTATAGACCCACAAGAGCAACACCAAGAGTTCTCAATTCATGTTCGTCATCATTTCTTAAATCTGTGACAAAGACATTTAAGGATTCGTTGAACTGTCCAAACAATCTTTCCAAGTTGGAATAAACCGTGGATTTATTGATCATGATGTTTTCACTGCCTTCCATACTGTATTGGCTGCTCTGAACAAGGGAAAGAATGCTGTAATACTCTCTTACCAACAATGAGAATTCATAAGCGACACTGATCAGATTGTTCAATTGATGAATGTAATAAGACTGTGAGATTGGACCAACGTTTTTCTCGTCTCTATTGTCAAACAATTTATGCTTGGTGATTGCGAAAAGGAAGGATTCATGTAAGTCACAGAGTTCATGGATATTGTACTCAGAAACACCGTGGTCTAAGGCGGAGAACCCAGCACTCTGTGTATCGTTCAAATAAGAGAGATCAGGTTTAAGAATTGAAGTTGGAATCTTGACGCCTTTCCCAGATCTGGATATTTGAACACGAACTTTGGAAGATTCTGCTGATAACTTCTCCATTAGCGACTGACAATGAATATCGATAATGTCACCAAAGAGGTAGTTCTCAATATACTTGATGAAGTTGTGAATTGAGTTGTGGAACAAATTCACTCTGGTCAACCGTTTCTCTCTGTTTCTGTTTCTTAGCCTTCTACCAGCACTCCACTCTTCGTTGAACATGAAGTTCAATCTCTTGATTCTCCACAAGTGATTGAATATTCTCAAGTACTCCTTCTTGTGGTTGTTGTTCTCGTTGTTCAATATGGAACTTAGAGGTGGATCAATTCTGAAATCCAAGGTAAAAACGTCCCAGCCGATATTACCATGCTTCAGATTCAAAATCCTAGCGTCAAGATGGTTCAAAACATAATCGTCGTTTGCTTGGATATACTTTCTAGAGCTAGCACTTTCAATGGAATCTCTCAAGAGGGATGACAACTCTCCACCAGAGAGCGACCCAGAAGGTTCGTCCAAGATGTCTTTACCCGTTACCATGATAGCTTGAATGAAGTCCCCCTTTCTCATCAATAGGAAATCAGCAAGTGCATTCAAAGTTTCCATCAACTTGAACTTTGTGTGAAGAGTGTAAGTGAAACAATTGACGATCTCTGAGTTCAACTTCTTGATCAATTCACTGAATTGGAGAGACCTGAAAATTAGAAGCTGACTGGATGAATCTTTGAACACACGTTTGAGAAGGAACTCTGACTTTTGCGCAAACTCGTTGACCCATTCCGTCTCCCTGCATTGGTATTTGAGAAAAACGTTGGTGACACCAATATTGAAGACCTTCTCAGCTAAAGAATTTGGAAAGAATGCGGGAATTCTCTGATGGCTGAACAAGAATCTATGGTGTGTAGTATTGAGAGCCTTCTGATGGTATGGGTTGCGATCTTCTAACGTCTCCTTTGCCTCTATGAAGAAGTCCTGGTTCTTCTCACTCAATTCACCATTCACAATCCAGGTGTATAACGAATTCACAAAGGGCTTCAAACAGTAACTTAACAAACTCTGCGCTGTCTCTCTGATGAGAGTGTCCCCATGCTTATGATATTTGTAAAGAAAGGACAATAGCTGATCACCTGATAAGTTGAAGGATTCCTTGGTAAGTGAGTTCAAGAACCTTAGTTTGACTAGCTCATCCCATAGATCCGCAAACAAGCTCTTCAACGTGAATTCATCTGTTGCGAGTGAGTTGACAATCCTTAGATATCCATCTAGTTGATCTTCCATGAAACTGAAAAATGCCGTCTTGGTTTGTGAATGCAATCTATTTGATTTGAAATTTTGAATGTGGTTTGAAAGTTTCATATAAAGCAAAGACAACTCAAGCAAATCATGTAGCTGTCCACTTATACCATTGGAGATTTCTTTGGGTATCAGAATCTCAACTTCGTTGAGTGGAAAGATATCAGA
Source organism: Waltiozyma pijperi (assembly GCA_030582275.1). Classification (NCBI taxonomy): domain Eukaryota; kingdom Fungi; phylum Ascomycota; class Saccharomycetes; order Phaffomycetales; family Wickerhamomycetaceae; genus Waltiozyma; species Waltiozyma pijperi. The sequence continues at coordinate 25,569 of JAKTWX010000343.1, forward strand.
AGTTGTACCAACTAGCGTATACACTACCTTCTCAAGGATGACTTTATCAGAGATATGGTGCTCAAAGTATGGTATCAATAGTTCCTCAAATGTGTAGTTGGTGTGAGTTTCTTCTGGTCTGGCTGATGAGTACATTGATCTTCTATCGGACATTCTATCATAATTGAAGTTTTCAAAGGAATCTGGGTACCCGCTGTGAATACCTGAAATCATAGATCTTGTATCGTTGAGGAATGCATTGTTGCCTTCTTCATGGTATATGCTGCCTGCTCTTCCTAGGTTCTTTCTGCTGTTGAAGGGGCTTGAAGCAGGTGGCTTATGTGTTGCAAGCTGAGGCTTCAGCGTTTTGTCTATGATTTGCAGAAGGGCGGTTAGATATCTTCCTATGACACTTGGTGAATTATAATGTAAAAGTTGTTCAATGCACTGCTGGAAATGACTTCTTGATGGAACTGGAAGGTAATTGGCTTCAAATTGACTTATGATTTGGTTGAGATCATAAGAGCGTTCATTTCGTGTTAGAGTGGAAGCATTTATCACGTCTATTTGCTGCAGAAACTCATCATAAACAGTTTCAACCAATTCAGATCCATAGTCATTGATTGGAAGGGTAATCTGGACCAATCTTGCCAATAGATCTGTGACACTGTTGTTTTCTCTTGCCATTGAAGAACAAAGAGGTGTGGATAATAGGATTAGCAAGGAAGCTAAAGTGGGGGGTTTGCGCTGAGGGTACGTGTTTTATGAAACACGCTAAATTGTTTATTTGTTTTGATTTGATTTTAGACGACGATCGATATTTCGCACCGCGTCCTGAATTCAAGTGTTGAGTTCCGAGATCAAAGTGCACACGTGACTAGATATGAACCGGATCTAAGATCTCGGGCTCATAACACATTCAGAGCCAATCATCAACGCGCCAAAAAAACTTATTGGCTACGGGAACACCGATGGCTGCGAAAATCCAGAAATCAAATATTTCGTGAAGTGAAAAGCAGAGCTTGTCAAGTCACAGTGGAACCGCCATAACGGACTGATTGAACAATCTGTTTCACCACCAAATCACACATATACATCAACAATGTCTCCTCCAGGTGCTAAGGCTTACATGGGTTGGTGGGGTTCTTTAGGTTCCCCAGCCCAAAAGGGTGTCACTACCTACGCTGTCTCTCCATTCGCTCAAAACCCATTGAAGGGTGCTGCTCACAACGCGATCTTCAACGTCTTCAGAAGAGTCAAGTCCCAAGCTTTCTTCGTCGTCGTTCCAGGTGTCATTATCTGGGAATGGTGGGTTTCTTGTAGAGATTACAACGAATACTTATACACCAAGGCTGGTAGAGAAGAATTAGAAAGAGTCAACGTTTAAGAACCTTTTTAAAATTATTCATTCACATCACTACATTCAATTAACATAGTACAACACACGAAATCAAATTGTGACGGGGTAGAATCCTCGTTTCTTTCATGATATAATGCCAAATAGAAAACGAAAATATTCAAGTTTATTTATAAAGAACCATATTATTGTAACACCATATGAATTGGGAAGAGTTGTAGAAATGTTATATTAGTAGCAGCAGTCTTGGATTGGCAATTTATTAACAAGCTATGAATATATGTCTAATATGCGCTATCTATTTAGAACGCTTGTAGATCTTTTGAAGGAAGACAGTTAAGACTTCACCCTTGAAACCTCTGGATTCATCAGTGTTGGCAATCTTTTCCTTTAATTCAGTGGCGATCTTTTCTTCGTATTCGTGGTAGATCTTGTCAATGCCCAAGTCGTTGAATAAAGCCTTGACCTTGGCTTCCTTTTCAGAGTCCTTGATACCGTAGTTTTCGTCTAATAAAGCTCTTTGTTCTGGGGTAACTAACTTCAAAGCAGTGTTGACAACCCAACTGCACTTGTTGTCTTGAATATCGGTACCGATCTTACCAATGTCTTCTGGCTTACCGAAACAGTCTAAATAGTCATCTTGGATTTGGAAGTATTCACCTAATGGGATTAAGACGTCGTGGGCTTGCTTCAAGTCCTTTTCGTCGTTGATACCAGCGGCAAACATAGCTAAGGCAACTGGTAAGTAAAAGGAGTAGTAAGCAGTCTTGAAGATGACAATGAAGGAGTGCTTGGCTAGGGAGAACTTGGACAAATCAACGTGGTCTTCTGGAGCGGTGATCAAGTCTAATAATTGACCCAGTTCAGTTTGGAAAGTAACCTCGTGGAATAATTCTAATAAATCAACGTAGTAAGTTTCTTGCTTGAAGTACTTCTTCAATAAGATGTAGATGGCAGCTTCTAACATGAAAGAATCGTTGATGGCGATTTCGCCAACGTTTGGAACCTTGTACCAACATGGTTGGCCTCTTCTGGTGATAGATTGATCCATCATGTCGTCAGCAACTAAGAAGTAGGCTTGTAACAATTCAATAGACCAACCTAAGATAGCAAGCTTCTTGTACTCTTCAACAGCCAAGTCGTCAACAGACTTGTAACCCTTTAAGATGACGTAGGTGTCAATTACAGAAATACCTCTGTTTAACTTACCACCTGGAGTGTTGTAGTTTAAGTTGTTGGTGAACCATTCAACGGCTTCCTTGGTCATACCATAGCCGTTTAAGACTTCGGTTAATTCAGAAACTAATTCTGGGAAAACACTTAAGAACTTCTCTTTTCTAGAAACCTTGTCAGACATGTTTGATTAATTGGCGATGGTGGTGGAGTTTGAGACCTTGGAAATAAGGAAAGAACTAAGGGTGTGCGGGATCTAGGGATATCTATGTACTTTGAAAAACTCCTTTTGAATTTGTAGATTTACCATACGATCCTCGTTCCGACGCGACGCGCCAACGTGCAACAGTAACTATATCACGTGACTATATGCTCGTATAGCGGTTCACTGCCAGATCCGCTTATGTCAGCGAAATTGAAGAAACTGAAGACTTAATTTTCGCGGACTTTTGAAAATTATAGGGAGATGAGGGTTTACAAAAAAATTTTAAGAGAGGCAGATAGTGATCAGTAGTAAAGAGGGAGGTGTCAAATATCAAAGTTTGTTGTCCTAACAATTCAAACAGTTGGATACAATGGGTAAGGGTAAATTAAAGGAATCATTGCATAACAAGAAGGTTATCGACAAGGCTGAAAAGGCTAAGCAAAAGAAGGAATCCCAGCAAAAGGAAAAGTCCGAAGCTGAATCCAGTGGTCCAAAGACTGTTTCTAAGGAAGATTTAGAAGCTAAGTTAGCTGCTGAACAAGCCAAGATTGACGCTGAAGCTGCCGCTGCCGAGGCTGAAAATGAAGAAGAAGAAAAGGATGCCAGTGAATACCAAAGTAATGCTTTGTCCAAGAAGGACAGAAGAAAATTGAAGAAGGCTGTTGAAAGTAAATTGGAAGCTGAGGAAGAACAAGAAGAAGGGTCTGAAGCTGATGATGACGACGAAGAAGAAGACTCTGAAATGGAAGAATACTTGCTCGATTTGGAAAAGTTGGCTAGATCTGACGATGAAGAAGATGACAGTGAAGAAGACGAGGACGAAGAAGAAGAAGCTGAAGAAGAAGAAGCTGAAGAAGAAGAAGCTGAAGAAGAACAAGAAGACGTCGCCTACTCTGACGTTGAAGTCGACTCCGATGCCGATGTTGTCCCACACTCCAAGCTCACCATTAACAATGTTGCCGCCTTAAACAATGCCTTGAAGCGTATCGAATTGCCATGGGCCAAACACTCTTTCCAAGAACATCAATCCATAACGTCAACTGAAAAGGTCGAACCACAAATCAAGGATATCTATGACGACACGGAACGTGAATTGGCATTCTACAAGCAAGCTCTAGACGCCACTTTACAAGGCCGTTCAAGATTGTTGAAATTGAAGGTTCCATTCACCAGACCAGACGATTATTTTGCTGAAATGATCAAATCTGACGAACACATGGACAAGTTGAAGAACAAGTTGATAAAGGAAGCCTCTGAAAAGAAGGCTGCTGTTGAAGCCAGAAGACAAAGAGACTTGAAGAAGTTCGGTAAGCAAGTCCAAAACCAAACCTTACAACAACGTGCCAAGGACAAGAAGGAAACTTTAGACAAAATTAAATCTTTGAAGAGAAAGAGACAAAACGACGAAATGACTGGCGATGCCTTCGACATTGCTTTAGAAGAAGCCACTGCTGATCAAGATGAAAGAAAGGACAGACAAAGAGGCGACAAGAGAGCCAAGCCAAATGCTAAGAGAATGGCCAAGAACTCCAAGTACGGTCAAGGTGGTATGAAGAGATTTAAGAGAAAGAACGATGCTGAATCCAGTGCCGATGTCTCCGACTTCTCCCACAGAAAGATGAAGGGTAAGGCCTCCAAGCGTCCAGGTAAGAGCAAACGTGCCAGACGTTAGGACCACATCATATCTTATTTTGCATTAACTCCAATATATAAATCTGTACACTACTAACTTTTTATACTAATTATTATTCTCATTATTCGTCTAACCCATCTCGTTTAGTTTCCTTGATGATGTTAACCGAAGAATCCCCCACCGATATACCGTCAATTCCAGAGTTAACATCGAGATGCGAGGAAGAAGATGCACTCATATTTGAGGAGTTGGCTTGCTTATGTGACAATTCAGAACCAGACTTCAACTGGTCATCCGTTAATACTGGTTGATAATCACCTCCCGTAGTGCTAGCAGTACCCATGTTTCTCATCTCTATGACATTGACTCTTTCATTGGCATCACTATCAATCAATGGACCATGGAAATTGGTACGTCCCCAAGCAAACCATAGAATTGAAATGATAAAAGTGGCAAATATGAAGACAAACAAGGCATAATTCGTGGATCTCAAAGTTAGGGGTAAACTAGGCGTACAACTTAACACGAAAATTGTAAAAACAAGCCACACAATACTGAGAAGATTGATAATAATACCGATACCTCTCAACTTGAAAACAGCACCTCTGACACGTTTCCTGAAACCTAAAACTGATGAAGTGATTGGGATCAAAGAAGCAGCACATAGTGATATCACTGCTGCACCAACGAAGGCATTGAAAGCAGCTGTGGAAACCAATGAGAGCAACCCCAAGATATAAGAAATAGCCATTGATAGAAGCACGGCATTCTTAGGGACTTTTGACACTGAGTTTTGATCGACATAAGTCCAAAAGTCTTGGTATGGTAAGGCACCATCTCTACTCATGGAGAAAACCGCTCTTGAAGATGTGGCTATTGACCCAATACCAGAGAATAGCAAGTTCCCCAATACTAGAAGAAAAAGGAAAGCTGAAGCTATCTTAGAGTTGGTGACAATAGTGAAGATAGAGACAATTGGCATCATTGTATCGTTTTGATCGATTAGTAAGGACAAATCCGGTAGAACCAACAAGATAGGAATGATGAAAGCAATGCCTGATAACCCACTTAAGATCACACCCCAGACAATCCCTCTTGGGACAACTCTTTCCGGGTCTTTCACTTCTTCACTGATGGCTGGTAGTAGACCAAACCCTTGCATCATGAAATTAGCCTGTTGTAACCCAATGATAAACGTCAAAGCTGCAGGCATGTTTGATCTTGAGTTATCAAACTCCGTGAACACATAACTCCACGAATTGTAAGTTGGTGCCCTAGCTAAGATCATCACACCAATGATAGCAATGGCAAACAGAATCCAAGCCACACAAATCTTGTTAAGACTTTCCAAATGTTTACTCCCATATATGTTAAACAAGCCACAAACAGTAACAATAATGTAAAACACAATCACAGTCACATATTCAGTGGCTTGATACTGATCAACATAAACCCCAACGACACTGAGGATGAACTGGGCCCCAGCAAACGTGATACTAATACTCATAGTCCAATTCCCAATCAATAGAAACCACCCAGTGAACCAAGAACAGATCAACCCATAAGAATCCTTAGCGATGATAGCTGCACCTGCATGCAATTCCAACGGGTACTTGGACGAGATCTCAGCAAGAGACAAAGCACATAACAAACTGAAGAAATAAACAATGAGAAACCCCCAAATCATAGTCACAGGTCCACCATCTATAAGTACGTTTCTCATCGTCGTCCCCAGGGATAAAGGAGCACTCATCAAACCGAAACCTAAACCTATGACTGAGGATATCGTAAGATGTTTGTCTAATTGTTGTTCGTAAAGGAAATGTTCTGGTTCTTCAACATTATCGTTCAGATCATCTGCTATAACCGTTTGCACTGTATTGTAGAAATTATTACGGTATGATTGTTCTGAGTCGTCATATGAAGGCGGTAGAGCTGCTGGAGCAGGTGGCGGTGGCATGGGAGGTTCATCTATTGTTGACATGATTATGATGTTATGTGATGAGGTCAGTTGAAGGTTGAGTTGTGATTAGAGGTGGCTGAGTGTGTGTGTGGGTGAAATGCAGTTGAAATATTTTGGATGTAGTGTATCTGCGTGGTTCTTTACTGAGTGAGGAGGAAGGATCTCAAGACAACAAAAACAGAGTTCAAGATGACCGATAAGCTTAATTACCTGTATCCAATCGACTTATCTATTTGTTAGTAAAAAGTTTGAGTGTCAACTGCAAATATCGATGAGGAAAGTGAACATTCACGTCCCGCCCACATGGTCCGTGGGCCGTTGACTTCCGCATTTGTTGAAAACCTGAGTAATTACTGTATTAGGAAGGTAAAACTGTCCTTAATGAAAATCAATTAAATTAAATTTAGCACTATATACATCCACCTAATGACCAGTGGCATACGTTTCCTTGAATCTTTTTAAAGAGTAGTCCTTAGCGTTAATGTAAGAACCATCTTCGTTCAAACCAATACCTTTACCAACCCCCTTTTCACCAGCTTCTCTGACAATTTTAGATGGGATTGGAACCAACAATGTATCGTCGTTAGCATCAAAGAAGAAAACAATGGAGTATCTATCACCATCGGTAGGAAGAACAACTCTATGCAAAGTGGACTTCAACACTTGGTTAGTCCAGAAGGATAATTGATCAGCAATGTTGACAACAATAGGAGCAGCCTTACCTTGTTTGTTGTACTCTGAGGAGGTGGACTCGATGTATGGGACGGTCTTCCATTGTTCCCTGTATGGTTCGTATAGTTCTAACCCTTCTTCACCTTTCTTTTGGAATAATAAAGTCAAAGAACCGTAATCTGTGTGCGCACCGGCTCTGATGGCTTGTTCGGCGTCCAGTTTGGAAGCAGATGGGTAGTGCAACATTCTCATCGATGTCATAGATGGAGCATCGGCTCTGTGTCTATCACTGAACCAGTTAACACCACCTTGATCTTCATCGATTTGTAAACCCAAAGCTAATAAGTTCAAGATTCTAGAACCTAATGCATGTAGTTTCAAAGACATCTTCTTGATGAATTCATAGTTTTCAGTTCCTGGAGCGAAAACTGGTGGAAGCATTTCTTTCTTACAATCACCAGTGAGAAAGTTAAACTTACCAAAATTGAAGGCTTCCTTTGGATCACCTTTGATTTGAGTTTCATGGTTCAAATTTTCTTGGTTGTAAGTAGTGTAACCACAATCATCAACATCGATAGAATATTTAGTCTTTTCTGAATGTGGTTGAGTGAAGTAATCTTTGGAGATGGCAAAGAAATGGTCAACTTCTTCTTGTGTGAAATCATGGCCATCAACGAAAAGGAAGCCTTGAGTAGCGAACCCGTCTAAGATCGCATCCGCGGTGGTTTGATCGATGGTTGATACATCGACAACCTTTAATGGATTTTCTTTGATTTCAGACATTTCAGTAAATTAATAATATGGGGAAGTTTTGAGTTTGAGTATGGGAAAACGCCAAATATGGATCTCATGTTGAGGGGCTCTAAATTCCAGGATGATATGTTAGTTTTATATACTCCTTGCCTTGTCGCAGAGTCGCAAATTCACAGAGTCAAGAATAGAAGTTTTGATCGATTTTTCTTGGACCCCTCCTACCTTATCAATTCATCGAATCGGTTAGAACTTCGAATCTGATCATTAAATTTCTTATTCTAATCAGTCACGTATTCTGTGGAGTCCGAATATGTCCGTTTCTGGCAATATCCGTGCTGCTACAAAGAATTTCCAGCCATGCTTTTAAAGAGTTAAATTAGTTAGATATGCATCTTATATACAAGTTACATCACACATCTGATATCAAATTAATCTAGAAATCACATTCAGGTTTTTTCTCTACTGTAAATGGATTTATGAAAAACTTCTAAAAAACAACACAAAAGATGAGGTCACGTGCTCTAAAACAACCCTTCTTCCTAGTCACGTGTACCTTGTGATTGAACACGTGCACGTCTGAATTCCAATTTGTAATTTGACGAAATTTTCATTGATAAAAAAGACACAAATAACGAACGGTTGACACTGAAAACACTTGAATCACAGAGAAGACAATGGAGTATAGTAGTAGACACTTGACATAACAATAAATTTTGGAATTTATACACCGTAGATATGGGAGCTAAAGTCAGACAGGCTTTTTCTTTGCTTCAGATTTATCTGTCAGACGACTGAAGTTGAGCTCCTCAACTCTGGCAGGCCGGCCAAAAAAAAAAAAAAAAAAAAAAACACACGGGAAAAAAAGCGGGTTGCTTTGAAGCGAGAGGCTGCAAGTGGCATCGGCCATAGATTACGATGTTTAATGCGTTTGAACGGGAGACTCCGAAATTTGAATAAAAAGATTAATTCTTCAGTTGTTTTTAACTACTTAACTTATTACCTAGTGTTAGATCTTGTCATTCTTTCAATCTTTTGCTCAATTTCTTCACGCTTCAAGCCCCATCCATATTACTATATTGATGAAGTTCATCACAGCATTCTCTTCCTTAGTGGCTATCACTGCTGCAACTGCAAGAACCGCCGCCACATCTGTTAACAACAATGCTCAAAAACATTATCTTTTTGAGGGGTTATCCGTCTCTGATATTTACGAATCCTTGAAAGGTTCATTGTCTCGATTTGAAGCTGAAACGTTGATCAATGAGCGATACAGTAAGGTTCACTACTCCAAGGTTGATTCGGATGTTTGGCCTCTTGACCTTTCGCAATATGAAAATCTTCAAGTCATTAGAATACCGTTTGACCAAACTACGATAACTGATAGGGCACAATTCATCCAAAGCATAAGAAAGGAACATACCGTTTGGGAGTACACTGATAGGTTCATGGATGTCCAGCTGTCCAACTCGGAACTTGATCTTTTGAACTATGGACATGATTACAAGCTACAGTATGAGATCATCATCCCTGATTTGGCTCAAAGTGTTTATGAGACCTATCCTAACCATCAGCCGCAAGCTGAACAGGACATTCTCACATCCTCAGACTTCAACATTGAATCAGAACTGTTCTTTGACCAATACAGACCTCTAGAAACCATCTATGGCTGGTTAGACCTCCTCAAAGAGACATACCCAGACTTGGTGAACATCGAACATTTGGGCTATACACATGAAAACCGTGAAATCAAAGCCTTACATTTATCATCTGCCACAGGTTCAAACCCAACCAAGAAGACCGTTGTCATCACCGCAGGGATCCATGCCAGAGAATGGATCAGTGTCTCCACCGCTCTTTATGTGATTCATCAATTATTGACCAGATACGGAACAAACAAGAGAGAAACTCTATATTTGAATCATTTAGATTTCTTGATCATCCCAGTCTTCAACCCAGACGGCTACGAATACACTTGGACTCGTGATAGATTATGGCGTAAGAACCGTCAAGACACGCCAATCGATGAGTGTAAAGGGATCGATATCGATCATTCGTTTGGGTATCATTGGTCTCGTTCTGAAGATTTCCCATGCGGTGAATCTTACAGTGGGGAAGAACAGTTCCAAGCCGTTGAGGCCAAAGTCCTAGACACTTATATCAACGTCACCAAAGTGGATCATGACATCTATGGGTTCTTAGACTTGCACTCTTACACTCAGAAGATCCTGTATCCATACGCATACTCTTGTGATGACTCTCCACGTGACATTGAGAACTTATTAGAGCTTTCCTATGGGTTAAGCAAAGCTGTGAGAATGAAGAAGGGGAAACATTATGAAGTATTGCCAGCTTGTAAAGATCGTGGCACAGATGTTATTCCTGGGCTGGGAGCTGGTTCTGCTTTGGACTATATGTACCACATCAGAGCTAGATGGGCGTTCCAGTTCAAGTTGAGAGACACTGGGACTCATGGCTTCTTACTTCCAAGTAGAAGTATTCGTCCAGTTGGGAAGGAAATCTACTCGGGTATCAAATATTTCTGCCAGTTTATCATCAACCCTGAGTTGTCTCTGTTATAGTTGCTTTAATATGTCTATATTTCATCCAAAATACGACGCAATATCCAATATATTAATATCATAATATAATCAACACTAAAAACAAATATACAACAGTCAGCCATTCTCAGACGTATGCGCCTCTAATCTACAATTTTTCAGTCAATTCAGGGATGATTTCAAACAAATCACCAACCAAACCAACATCGGCAACATTGAAAATAGGAGACTCTTCATCCTTGTTAATGGCAACAATGACCTTCGAATCCTTCATACCAGCCAAGTGTTGAATAGCACCACTGATCCCAAGGGAAAAATACAATTCAGGAGAGACAATCTTACCAGTTTGGCCAATTTGTAATGAATTTTCAACAAATCCAGCATCAACAGCGGCTCTAGTGGCACCGACAGCAGCGTTGATCTTAGCGGCTAATGGGTAGATCAAGTTATCAAAGTTTTCCTTGGACTTCAAAGCACGACCACCGGAGACGATGATCTTAGAAGTGGCTAAGTCTGGAGTCTTGGAGCTGGTTAAGTTTTCAGAGACAAATTTGATGTTCAATTTGTTCAATTCTGGCGTGGCTTGCTGTTCGATTTCATAATTGGCTGTGGCAGTAGTATCGATTGGAGCGAATGAAGATGGTCTAACAGAGAGTAAAGTCTTCGAGTCTGTGGTTTCCACGGTTTGAATCACATTACCAGCATAGATTGGTTTCTTGAAAACTTTATCAGATTCAATAGCAACGACATCGGAAATTGGTTGAACATCGAGTAAGGCACCGACTCTTGGAAGAATGTTCTTCCCTGTGGCGTTGGAACCGATGATGAAATGAGAAATATCTAGCTTGGAATCACCGATTAAGGAAGATAAGATTGGAGAAATGACTTCTGGAGCATTCTTTTCGAATTCTGGGGAAGAGAACGTGACAATCTTTGAAAGACCTTCAATCTTGTTCAAAGAGTCGGCGACACCCTCGTTGAAAGTCAATGCGATTATTGGGTTGCCTAATTGTTTAGCAGCTGTCAAGGCTGAAAGGGAAGCTGAAGAAATTTGTCCATTTGAAGCTTCAATGAAAGCTAATGTAGAACCAAATCTGAAAGATTTAAGAGATGTAGCAGCAGTGACTCTTCTGGAAGAGTTGCGAAGAATATTGAAAGTTCTCAACATTGTTTTGGATCAAAAAAAAAGATGGTAAACCGTATTAATAAGGACTCCACTCGAGAGCTTTAATGAATATCACAGTTGATAAAGATCAGTGTAATGAATCTATGTACGCCAATTTATTAATCGTCAAAGACTCAAAGCTGCTGTCTGACCCGCGCTCGACTCATCCACCGAAGAAAAAAACCCAAGAATTCCGGAGACAGGCATCCGAGACTGGGGATCTCATATTCTGTGGTCACGTGTTGCTTATGAAGATCAGACTTACCTGACTACACGATCACACACTGTTAATAATTCTCCAAGTTGATATAGATAAAGTCTTTTGAATTTGATTGATCTTCCGTTTATTACACGTACAGTTTAAACCCAATTTTTTGAACAATTTGTTGAAATGTGAAATTTTGTCCCAAGATCGTATAGCTTCATACCTTCAGTTCAAAGACAAATTACAAACCTTGGGAATCGGGACAAATGGTTTTTTTAAAGGAAGACATGTCAAAATCTAGGACATGTACTCCTTGCATCTTGCTTGCATGATCCTAGTCCCACTCGGAAACTGTAAAATTTGACCTAGACCCGAAAGAGCATAGGTCTCTGACCTGCATGTGTCTCGCATATGTCCACATACAGAGTTATTCACCTCAGACCCGACTGTGGATGCAAATGTATACATGTCCCAAATTTTCATCTTTGTGTTTTGTCTCGATTTTTATTTTGACACCCATTTTTCCAAATCAACAATTCTAGTGAACACAAAAACGTTTTTGTGCCACGATGTGTACATGATCCTCCCCTAGTCAGTGGATCGGTTAAAAAATGAGTGTTTTTAGATGTTAGAAGCTAGGGGTCACAAAACCCCTCAAAACACTGCAAAGCTAAGTTACAATGATGAATGAAACGAAAAAAATAAATCACAATTGGACGAGTCCGGAGTCGAACCGGAGACCTTCTGCATGCTAAGCAGACGCGCTACCAACTACGCCACACGCCCTTCCAATTGTGCCCAATGAATAGTGCTCATGGATCCACCTCTGACTGAATATAACACATTGTATCACGTGACTCCAAATGTCAAAGGAATGTCCAAAATATAAGATGAATTTTGTAATATTACAATTATACATGATGCTTATCTCAACACAAGCCCAACTCCTCCAAAATTTCAACCAATTCAGAATCTTGTTCACCTAGGTAATCTTTAACACTTGGACCTGAACCAACAGTGACACTAGACATACCTTTTCTCTTCCTAGTCTTCATGGTGAAATCTCTAGCCATACCATCACCTTGAGCAGGTTTCAATTTGGATAGGATGATCTCGGAATCCAAAGGATCACCAGGGACATATCTCCATAGATTGTCGAAAATGGAACT
>JAKTWX010000343.1:38420-49095 GCA_030582275.1 Waltiozyma pijperi
TCCTTTGGCTTATAACCACTTGTTTTTCCATAAAGTGGCACTTTGACAGATCGGGGTTGATTGGTCAATTTTCTGTTGAAAAGTCCTTCGAAAGTCACAATTTGATTTAGATATTATTGGGACGTGGCAATGCTGTTCAAGGTTACGAAGTCTTCTACGCTTAGTCTGATATGTCTTCTGATATGATGTAATTTACATTTTATTAGATATATGCATTAAGGGTTAAGTTTTTTGGTATCAGTTTCTATGGTAGATGATTTTGAGCCTCTGTTTTTGTCTAATCGATTTAGTGTGTAAATTGAATTTTAATAACAACGTTTAAGTTTAAAAAAAAAAAAAAAAAATGGTTTTTTTAAAGAAAGACATGTCAAAATCTAGGACATGTACTCCTTGCATCTTGCTTGCATGATCGGAAACTGTAAAATTTGACCTAGACCCGAAAGAGCATAGGTCTCTGACCTGCATGTGTCTCGCATATGTCCACATACAGAGTTATTCACCTCAGACCCGACTGTGGATGGAAATGTATACATGTCCCAAATTTTCATCTTTGTGTTTTGTCTCGATTTTTATTTTGACAGCCATTTTTCCAAATCAACAATTCTAGTGAACACAAAAACGTTTTTGTGTCACGATGTGTCTATGATTCTAAATTTGCAAGCAAAACATCCAATTAAGTCCATGATCCTCCCCTAGTCAGTGGTTCGGTTAAAAAATGAGTGTTCTTAGATGTTAGAAGCTAGGGGTCACAAAACCCCTCAAAACACTGCGAATGAAACGAAAAAAATAGATCACAGTTGGACGAGTCCGGAGTCGAACCGGAGACCTTCTGCATGCTAAGCAGACGCGCTACCAACTACGCCACACGCCCTTCCAATTGTGCCTAATGAATAGTGATCATGGATCCAGCTCTGACTGAATATAACACATTATATCACGTGACTCCAAATGTCAAAGGAATGTCCAAAATATAAGATGAATTTTGTAATATTACAATTATACATGATGTTTATCTCAACACAAGCCCAACTCCTCCAAAATTTCAACCAATTCAGAATCTTGTTCACCTAGGTAATCTTTAACACTTGGACCTGAACCAACAGTGACACTAGACATACCTTTTCTCTTTCTAGTCTTCATGGTGAAATCTCTAGCCATACCATCACCTTGAGCAGGTTTCAATTTGGATAGGATGATCTCGGAATCCAAAGGATCACCAGGGACATATCTCCATAGATTGTCGAAAATGGAACTTATCATAGCTTCACCTTGAGTGGAAGTTCTAACATCTGTCTCGAACCCAACAGAATCGATGATTGGCAATGAAGTTTGTAACCTTGTGAGGTTGGTAGCTGGGATAGGCTTAGAGTCTGTAATGATACCACGTCTCTTCTCAATGATCTTCGTGATCAATTTCTTTGACGCCACAGGGGTGATGATTTCATTCGTATAGTAAGGTTCCAATAAGCGCGGCGATGAGATGAGCATAGCGACATGACAAGCCCTACGAATCATTGGAATCAATTGACCAGGAGAACGTAGTAATGGGTCATCTGAGATCTTCAACTCGATGATTTTGAACTTCGTTGAATGGATTGGTTCATTGGTTAAGGGCCCCTCGGTGATTGTATACTGGAAGGCCTGTGTGATCAAAGGTGATAATTGTTGGATCAAATCGATGTTCGTCTGTTCAGGAATGGTGTCGTTGAGTAGGACGTTTGTCGATTGGTAGGCGATGATGGATCTGGCAGCGAGAGAGTCCCATTTGTATTCGGTTCTCAACGTCTTGGCCAATTGTCTGGCGGATAGCTCGCTGAATCGGAACTTCCCTGTTTCAATATCAGTAGTCAGTTCTTGTTCCATTGGCTCAGCGACAACGGTGATCTCGTTCTCACCGTTAGCAGATTTCATTGGGATTCGAACCATCGATGGTTCATTGACAGATTCGACAAACTTTGTAATCGGATCTGAGATCTTGATATCGATTTGTGTGAACTGACGTAAATCATAAAGAACACAGTCCAAGTATAACTCACCGTACCCAAAAATCACATGCTCGCCACTCTCTTCGACTTTAATCTCAACACCCGGGTACACTCTATTGATCTTTCTTAACCCTTCCAAGAGCTTTGGTAATTCTGACGGGACACGTGGCTCTATGACAATTTTGAAAACTGGTTTACTTCCCAGGAAATCCAAAGGTTTGATAACTGCTAGTTCACATTCGTCCTCTTCATCAAGTAATGGATCGTTGACTCTGTATATCGTGGCGGTCTTTGAAACTGACGTCACACCGTCCAATAGTACCACATTGCCCGCGTAAGCAACTTGTAAAGGTAACGAATACCTCCCACAGCTCAATCTCAAGTCCTCCACTGTCATCAGATCCTGATCCTCGTCGTTTTCCGAGGAGTTGTGGTTCTCAGCGAGGATTCTAACTCTCATTCCTTTGACCAATTTACCGGAGTGAATCTTCACCAATGCAGTTGTAGCAGTGGTCATTTTGGCAATAGAAGCAATCAATGGACCATCAGAAGTTGGAGTTGACAAATATTGTTGGATCTTATCTGATGCTGTGAGGTGGTTTGAGAATAATGGTGATTTGATCGAAAATGAATGTAATAAAGGTTTGGCATTTTCCAAAAGATCAACGAATGATGGGACAGAAGTATTTTGAAAGATAGCAGCCATGATTTTTCTCAATAGAACTTGTGGGTCTGAATCCAACGTTGAGTTTTTGATTGGCATTCTGAAATGTTTCCATAACAAAGCCTTCAATTGATCGCCGTCTCTTGTTAGCGACATTGTGATGATCTTGTAAATTGGCTGCAAGACAAAGTGAACGAAAGAACGAGTCTCCCCATTTTTGGAAAACTTGTTGGTGTTCGCATCGTAATAAAACTCTCCCCATAATCTCTTAACGAACGAAACGATCATGTCTTTATCGACAGTATCAACCAAACTTTCCAGATGCAACTTAGCAAAAGCCTTCAAAGTGAACATGAACCCCAAATCACCAGACGAGAAAAGCACGTTACCCTTAACAGGAGAGAAAACCCCAGCTTTACCTTGATCCAAGTCTTGCCCATAGTATTGCACTCTTTCCAAAACGTATAAATTGATCTCATCAATGACATCTCTGATTTTGAAAAACGCATCATCCAGGGGCAATCTCAACTCCAAACATAGACGATCGATCTTACTAATCACCAAGCACACGTTCAACCCTTTCTTCAAACAATCATCCAACAACTTCCTCACCATCATAGTTAACCCTTCAACCACATCAACGACAATTACAGAGACACCTTGCTCATCCTCATCACACAGTCTATGGGCAACACTGACTTCGTCCAATTGATCAATATGACCAGGCGTGTCAATCACGTTGCAAACTTTCGACACACCAGAGTCACAATTCGGTAATAATAAAGACATATTGGTACTTTTCAAAGTGATACCACGTTGGATCTCTTGGATTGTCGAATCCGTGTATCTTAACTTCTTATGCTGACGTTTACTCGTGACCACTGTTGAATTGTTTGGGTTCAATTTCGGGTGAGTCGCTGAGATCAAATTGTCCAAGATCGTGGTCTTACCGGAGTTTAAAGACCCAACTAATGCAACGGTGTGTACCTTTGTTGGAATTGAAAGTAATTCGATTAGATATTGTTTAGAGTATGTCGTTTGTGGAGATTTGGTCTCTTGAAGCTGATATGAGGTGTCCGTCGTTGAAGATTGCTGTGGTTTCACTAATGGTACTTCGAGTGATTGGGTGTCTTGAACTTGATATGTGACTTCGACATCTGGTCCAAATGTTTGAGACATGGTAGAATAATGACGTTTGTCTTCTTGAAGGATGGTCAACTGCTGTTCTCTTTCTCCTTCTTCGTCATCTGAGTCTGGTTCTTCGTCGTCGTCATACTCGTTTGTTCTTGGTTGGTGGAATGAAGACTCAGAACCATCGGATTCATCGTCTGAGTCGGATGGATTGTTCCCTATAAGGTTACCAAATCTGTAAATTGAATGTTGAATTGTTAGTACTTCTTCTCGTCACTATAAGCCAACTATGCAGTGTTTCCGGGAATATAACTTACTCATCATAGATATCTTCATCCATGGTTAATGCTGAATGAACTTGAAGGTGAAATTTGGATCCAAAATTACTTTCTTTGTGTTATTGTATGTCTTGTTTCAATGCTCGATCATCACAGCTACACACAAATCTTAGAAAATCTTTGTTTTCATTTTCCAGCCACTGATTAAAATTGTGCGTGCGCGTACGAATGAGGCGCCACAAAGATACCACAAAGATACAAATAACTGTACTTAAAACTGGAACACAACATACTTACATAAATTGTTCATACAAGTACAGTACTATCAAGTTGTTAATAACATAATCCATATAATTTTATATCCTTTCTATACCTATACCCGTTCCATATAAAACCCTTAATAACCGTTAACTACTTGGCCCACGTGTCATAAATATTTCTCAATCTGACAAAACACAACAATCAAAGAACAGCTGGTGGAGCTCTTGGATTAACCCCAGTGTTACTCATTTTCCTTCTATTCAATAAAGTATTCTGATCCATGTTCAACTTGAAAGAATCCATCTC
The DNA here is from genome assembly GCA_030582275.1 of Waltiozyma pijperi. NCBI lineage: Eukaryota > Fungi > Ascomycota > Saccharomycetes > Phaffomycetales > Wickerhamomycetaceae > Waltiozyma > Waltiozyma pijperi. Next base: position 43,046 of record JAKTWX010000343.1, read on the forward strand.
CTTGAAATACGAGCCGTTGGATTTCATTGAAGTGTCAGAAGTTTCTGAAATTGGAGATGAATTTCCTGAATTCAAAGGTGGTGGCACTGTTTCTTGATTTAAATATGAGACAACAGGACGTGATGTTGCCGCCACTGTTGGTTCCGTGGTTATATGATCCTTACCGGAATCACAACACGACATCTTAGACTGGAGCTTCTTGACGTATGGAGTCAATTTGGAGGCAGTGCCTCTTGTATGAAGCTTCTTCACAGTTGGAGAATGAGAGTACACGAAGTGCTTTGAGTCCAAGTCTGAGTCTGGTTCATCTTCAGAGTCATTGGATTGATACTCGTTTGGAAGGTTGCTGTCATCGTCATCTTCTTCCTCACTGGAATCAAGGGACTCGTTTTCGTCTGAGTCTTCATCATCTGATTCATTGAAGTAATCATCATTATCGATAAGACGACGTAATGGAGTTGTGGTTCTCTGAATGGACATCCCAGTATCAAAGGCAAACTTCAAAGCTTCAGCACGAGGTGATAACATTGTTTCCTGGGACGAGGATCCGTTGCGACATTCGCCAAAATATTGATGGTGTTTACCGTTGGCCAAAATTGGAATAGTTTCTTCAAACTTGAGAATGGACTCGTTGTTCTTCGGTGTGTATAATGGAGCGTCAGAAGCTGGGTTTGTAGGCTTGGAGTTCATTAGAATCCAAGGATGCTTTAAAACATCTTCAGGAGTGTATCTTTTCAACGGATCAACCGTTAATAAATGAGACACCAAATCCTTGGCTTCTTTGGAGATCTCATCCCACCATGGACTCAAAAAAGTGTATTCACCCTTTGAAACCTTCAGCGTCAAAGTCTTTGGATCAGTATCGTAGAATGGTGGGAACCCAGATAGCAAAGTGTACAAGACACAGCCCACAGCCCACATATCAACAGACTTAGAGTATGATTCATCCTTGACTATTTCAGGAGCAGTATAACTAGCAGTACCACATGGGGTCTTAGTATTGGAGTCCCATAAGACCTTAGAGAGACCAAAGTCTGCCAATTTGATCTGACCAACATGTGCAGCGCCGTTCTCAAAGACACCTTCATCTAATTTCTTGGAATCATCTGATTTTCTTAGTTTATGAGATTCACCCTTTGGATGTGGATGATATGGGATGTATTGGAACAAAAGATTTTCAGGTTTGATGTCTCTATGCACAACACCGACTTCAGAATGAAGATAATCCACAGCTTTGACAACTTGGATGATGATGTGCCTGGATAGTTCCTCTGAGAAGTAAGTGTATTTGACAATCTGATTGAACAATTCACCGCCTGTGATGTATTCAATGACAAGGAACGTGTACTTTGGTGTGTTGATGAAGTTGTGCAGTTTGACGATGTTTGGATGGTCTAGTCTTCTCATGATTGCTACCTCTTTCAAAATGGAATCAACCTGTGATGGCTTCATAGTGGTTTTATCAATCACCTTGATAGCAACGTAAATCTTGAGTTGATTATCATGAGCTTTGTACACTTTAGAGAACGCACCTTCACCGATTTCACAGATTATAGTGTACCTTGAACCTAACTCTGAATAGACAGGCAACGGATCAGACGATTTGTTTGGTCTTTCGTTCTCATTATCATCAATGTTATGTGTACTGCCGCTGCTGGAGTGGGAATTTTCAGTATGAATTAGATAATGCTTGCTATCGTTATTGACTGTCACGTTAGCATTGTTGATATCTGTAGTGGGCGTAGCTTTGTTCTTAGTATGCCTTATCAGATTTTTAAGGTTCTATAGGTAAAATAATGTTAGTATTCTAATGTCCTTTCTATTTTGTTTTGACCAGGATTTAGGGGTAAACAGCACTAGTCAAGTAACCGCTGGCCAGACAGTGCCGGCGCTTAAATAAAACATACGGTAAACATATCTATGAGTGATGCACGGTGGTTCAGCTGTAGCAAAGAGTTGAGATGGAAGCTCTGGTATAGTAGGTTGTTTAGCTTGACAGTTTTGTATTTATGGAGTTCAAAAGAGTTGTTGTTTGGTCAGTATTCCAAAGTCTGGGATTCTTGTGATTTGTAAGTTCCTTGAAACAGCTGGATTTTGGGATTTTTCTCATGCGCGCGACGTAGTTCAGCGTCTAAATATTTTTGAGAGCGTTGGAAATAACGGAAGCTTGCAGGAGAAGCAGAAATTTGAGAAAATATCGTGTGGTTTGCAACTTTGCGCCTCTCAAAATTATCCAGAAGAGTGGGATCAACGGGAAATTAGCCTTGCAAACGTGCGAAATTTTAATAACTCAACAGCTCAACTGGATTTGGGAGAAATCTTCTCTCTAATATATAAACAAGAACCACTAGCAACTGATCACTGAAAAAAGCGTACGATTTATAAATAAACCTAATTCGGCTTCAACTTCAACTAGTTTGAACTTTGCAGCACAGGCCACAAATTTGGAAATCTAATTGGATCAATCCTGTAGATTTACGTCATTGCGCCTCATCTAGAAGACAATCGTGCTGCACGACGTGGCGCGCATGACGTATCGAACAAACAAACACAAACAATATTGTAGCGTAGCGTAACTAAATTATCATGATGTAACATGGATCTGTTGCAAGCAGGTATGTTTGTTATATTTTATGCAGCATTGAAAATTGATTTTGTTCAAGGCCTATACAAACCTTTTAATTAACAAAATTATTTTAATTGAGATAGACATACATAATAGTTTTAAAAACCAAATGAGCTTCACTTTCAGACTTCAAATGTCTTCGACTACGCTGGAACTATATTCCTCCAATTCCTTCTCGATCTCTACTTCACTTCTGTTACAATTCATCATCTCGTCAAGTTTTGATTTGACGTTGTAATTGATTGTTGAATCTCTGGTCCTACTACTTGATCTGATGGGGGTAACAAGTTTATTTGTAGTCATGATCTGATCTGATAGAAGGACTCTTTTGGGGGATGGGCGACGTATCAACGGGGTGTTTAAGGGTGCATTGTTTCGTGCGGGGTTCATCTTCGTTTTCAAATCATCAAGACGTTTGGGAAGAACATCTTCAGCATTCTTGGTAATAGCAATAATGGAAGTCTCAGGTGTTGGTAACATGTCTGTATATCCAGTTTTCTCCTCTTCATCTTCATCAGACGTTGTCACCACGATTATTTCTTGTTTTTGAGTCAACTCTGGAGATGTATCTTTCAACCTCTCAATCTGGGAGGTAGCCTGTGATTTCTTTCTTCTCTTAGTATCAGGTATATCTCTTTCATTTGCTTCGTTCAAGTTAAACTTATCTCTGACTTCATTCTTAAAACGTGTGAATTCTAAGTTCAAATTCTTCTGGGCTTTACTAATATCATCGAGGAAGAATTGAACACTATTGGATGAATTATGCAAACTTTCAATCTTAGTCATCATCTTGGCCAATTGCTTTTCTGTGTTTTCATTTCCTTGAAATTCTCCTGTGAACTCCTTGTTTCCTCTCAGCACCAGTTCAAGTCTGCTAGTGATGTTCTCTAATTTTTTCAACGACAGATCCAAGACATTGGACTTAGAGGATTGTCTCGAATTCTGAACTTCAATTCTGTCTGGCTCAGAAGATAGCTGGTGTGATAAGTTATCCACTGTTTCCTGAAGAGAGTCAAACATCTGTTTTATCCTTTCATTATCTATTGACACGGTCACGGGACGATTCTCCTCAATCAAACTAGAAGTCCCTTGGGAGATCTTCCCACCACTGATCAAGCTCAACACAGATTCTATCTTGTGCAATGGGCCTGCAACTTGTCTCAAATTGGTTTGCTGATCAAAGTTGAGAACTTGTAAAGTCTCCTTGATGTCATGGCTCATATTCTCTAAAGCCTTAGTGTTTTTCTCCAATTCAAAGGAGAGACCCTCAGATTTCTCTCTAAGTTCAATGGATTCCATTTCCAACTTACCAGCCCACTTCACTAGCTCTTCGTTGATTTCATCTTCATTCAACCCAACAATATCACCATCATCAAGCTGAAACTCTTTTTTCTTGGAACCAACTTCAGATCCTTTTTCTGTTGACGTTGTACTGAAATCTGATTCCTTTGGGTGTCTAGGGGATGAATTGAAGTCACTATTATCTGTTTCAATATCAGTGCCTTGTCTTACGGACTTAAGCTGGTGTTTGCATGTTGGTGATTGTGGCGTCTTGGATCTTCTAAGGGGGTAATCCATCTTCGTGGTATTAAGGACTTCTGACTGCAGTGGATATCTGGTGTCTTGGATAAGGAAATGTACTTGATGATATTTAATTGTATTGGGTGATCTTTGGTGTTTCTTGCTATTTTGTTGGACTTTGGTTTGTTCAAAATCTTACTAAGGGATACAAACACGTACTAGATCTAACAGTAGTACGTCTAGTAGTGGTTATTAATCTTATAAAATTACGCGTAGATCTGTCAAATCCCTGGAATTTTCTTAGAATCTTGTTAGCTGACACGGCGGAAATTTTTAGCTCCTCCTTTTTTAACAGGGTGATCCATTTATGCATCTAATATGACTATCCCGTATCTCTATATCACTATAAGTTATACATCTGGATCTTTAGGTCTGCTCTTCAGTTTCACTGATGTCCATCTTGGACAACATGCTGTATGTTCTAGGAGCAGCCCCCTTCAATGGCGATCTTGAAACACAAGCATCAGAGACTTCCACGTCACTGTTGTCCACCTCTTTAATGTCTCTAAACCAAGGATGATTGATGGTCTGATCAATGCCATATCTCGCAGTTGGATCCTTCACTAATAATCTGGATATCAAATCGAGTGCCAAATCGTTAACGTGATCAAAGTAAGGTGAATAAAATGCATATTTCGCATTGAGAATTTGCTCCTTCATAGATTGTGGACCCAATTCGTCACTGAAAGGTGGGAACCCTGCTAAGCAGACATATAGCAAGACCCCGGAGGACCAAAGATCAATGTTCTTGGAGTATTGTCTTGAGTGTGAGTTCAACACTTCAGGTGCGACATACGCCGGCGTACCACAGAGAGTATTTGTGAACTTCATCTCACCAATAAACTTTGCTAGCCCAAAATCAGCAATTTTCACTTCCACGTTGAGTTCGTTGGGATCCCATGGACCTAATGAAACGTCGTCTGGGTTTGTCTTTGGAGTTATATTAAGTAGGATGTTCTCTGGCTTGATGTCTCTATGGATGATGTCTTTCCCATGGAGATATTTCAAGCCCTGCAGTAACTGAATGAAGATGGCCTTGGTTTCATCTTCCCTCAATCTTTCCTTCTTGACTATTCTTGTGAACAACTCCCCTGAATTAACCTTCTCTAAAACCAAGTAGGTCGTGATGAACAACTTGTTGACTGGTTCAATAAAGGCATCGACAAGCTTAACGATATTGCTGTGCCCAATGCTCTTCAAGACAGACATCTCCTGGTTCAACTGTTTCGTTGACTTGGCATCATCCTTCTTTGTTGGCTTGAACACCTTAACAGCAAACTGTTTCCCATCTTTCCTACTCGTTGCCTCACTGACGGTGGCGTAATGACCTGAACCTAACTCTTTGCCCATGACATAATAATCGTGAAAGTTTCTCTTCATCAAGTCAACATCAATATGCTTGTCATTTGCTTCCGCCTTTTGCTCTCTGTATCTGAAAACAAAAGAAGAGCTTTTGGCTAAGGAGACTGTATCACCATTCTTCAGCAAGTAGTTCTTTGACGTAATTCTATCACCGTTGACAAACGTACCATTCGTACTGAGATCGATAATGTTCACATAGTATCTTCCGCGGATATCGTTGTAGATCGGGTTCAATTCACAGTGTTTGGATGATATGTCTGTGTAAGGTAGCACAACGCCACAGCTTCTGCTCCGGCCTAAGATGATCTGTTGTTTCTTAACATCTACGGTCTTTGCATCTTTACCGTTGAAGACTAAGTATGCAATAGAGGCTAGTTCAGTTGGGTCGTCTCTGTGAATGAGTTGGTACCTTAGTTTCTTCTGTGGTGTGTCCAAAGCAACTTCCTCGTTGGTGTTGCTTCTGGTCTGGTTTTGAAAGAAT